>AYEL01091680.1:0-46566 GCA_000484575.1 Olivierus martensii | reverse complement strand
ACAGTAGGCAGACGCTCTACCGATGCTGCTATCAGTCTCTATCGCTTATTCTTGTCAGTTTAGAGCACGTGACGAGCACATCCCGCACGTATACTTCCCTCCCTATTCTCAGTCACAACAGACAAGTCCATTTGAAACTGCCTTCAATCTCGGTACAACTACCTGACTTTACAATTGATCAACTTCTGGTGAGCTTAGCCCCTACGAGGTAGGTACAAAACTTTATGGAACCGACTGTACATTAGACATTTTCGACTTGTTTCAAGATTCTCTATCACTACACAAATTTTATGACAGTTTTTCTTCACCCTGTATATAGGGATTGTGTATATTCCTGCTTGATGTACATTATTGTATTTTTTTATCATTATGTGAAATGTTAATAATAGTTGCATTTCACTTGATCGCATACATTATTCTTAATTCTTTTTAGATTTTCTTTATCACATCCTTGGAGCTTATGGAATCTGATATTAATACATGTTCATTATTTGAGATAGGAAGTTGTTGTTGGTGTACTCTAGTATTACTTTGCATATTGTCATATTATTTATACAGGATATATAATAATAATATATTAAAATAATACCTGAATTATTTTTTTAAAGTTAAAAGATAAAGAAAAGGAGGTGCAGCAAGTAAAAGAAGATAAGTTAGCTAAAATGCAAGAACAACACAAAACTCAATTAGTAAAAACTCACAATAAATTAGCTAAGAAAAGTTCTTCCAGTGAAATGTAAGTTTTTTCATTTTAATTTCAATCATATTAAAATTTGCTAATTTAACATAATTGAAAAATGTATTTATAATTTTTTCAAAAATTTATTTAAAAAATTTTAAGGCAATTACTTAAGAGAAAAAGTGAAGCAGGGTTACTTGCTATGTCAGCTGAACATCAAATTAAAGTAAGTCATTATTAAAGAAATTATTTTAATCTGTGATAATGACCTATTATTATTTTCTAGTTGGAAGGTTTGCAAAGGGTTTATAACCAGAATGTATTATCATTAAAAAAAGATCTCTATAAGGCTGAATTAGAGCTTCAAGAAAAATATCATGAACCAGTAAGTTTTTAAATTGATAATTTTTGTTTTAATAAATTGATAATAAGTTAGGGTATATTTTAAATTTAGTTATACAATGCAATAGAAAAAGCGATGCAATTATCACAGGCAGCACAATTTGAACAACTTCAAACTTTGCATGACAAGTAAGCTTTCTTTATTTCATTTTCCATTTTATTTTTATACTTTATAAATTAAATATAAAACATTTTTATATACAGAGTAGTGAATGATTTAAAGAAAAGAATGGAAACTCAAACAAAAGATCAAATGTTAAATTTAAGTAGGAGACATAAGGATAAAAATGAATTAGCAAGGTATTTAATATTAATGAAAAATAATTGACAGGTTAAAAGAACTGTCAATATTGTAATTAAAAATAAAAATAGTAATTCTTTAGAAACAAATTTCAAAATCTTTACAAAAACCATAATTTATTGGGTTTAGCATTTTTCACAATAACTATAAATTATTCCTGTTTCATGCAACTTTTTTATTTTTTTACTTTGGAAAAGCAAATCTGAAATCTGAAAAATTTGTTTTGTGAAGAGCTTTGAAATATAGGCATTCTCTGACTTACATAAATAGCTTGATTTGTGAAATCCTATATAAATTGGATCTATATATATATATTAGAGCATACATTATATAGATAATACTAGTACTAGAGCACAAAAACTTAAAATTAAAAATAGCTATATTAAAGAATAACCATATAAGTTGTGTGGTAAAGCAGCCATTTACCATCTTGGAGGATCTGGATTCAATTCCAAGTCTCACATCTCCAGCTTTTTCAGGAGAGTTAGTTTTGGACCCCTGTTTATTAATTAAAATTAACCTTATGCAAGTATGAACTTATGTAAGTCAAGAATTGCCTGTATTTTTAATTTAAAATATAGTTAAAATAAATTATTTGATTTTTACAGAATGAAGAGAGAATTACATCAAAAGCTTATTGAACAAGGTGTTGCAGAAAGACAAAGAGTAAGTTTCTTAGAAGTTATTTCTAATCATAATAAGGAATGCAATTAACAATGTTTTTTTAGTTAACAGATTTATTAGAGAAAAGTCAAATTGAATTGGAGAAACAGCATGAAGAAATTAGAAAATTATTTGAAGAAGAAAAAATCAAAGTAAGTTTGGGTAGTTTAATTATAGATTTTTTTATTGAGTTAATGACAACTTAATAAATATTTCCTTTAATTGTTAATAGGCTTATGAAAAATTGCAAGAAGATTTTGAAGAACGTTGTTCTGAGTTGGCAAAAGAGTATGAGAAGAGTCCTGTTTCCACTAGCTCAGAATCTCCTCATAGTACCCCTTTATGAAAGACTAATGGTAATTTTTATAAAGTATTATCATTTATTTAAGTATATAAATTAAATTTTCTTCTCATCTACAATATACAAAAAAGAAACTGCTGCATAACCACAAAATAACTTTAACCTGCTGAGCTCCATTGATTTGTATACATATCATGTGTAATTGGTATCTGTTGACCATTGACATGTCTATATGGCATGGAAGTAAAATGAAAAATAACAAATAAAGGATTAAAAAAAATTTTTTAATTCTGATTTAATTAATACAAATATTAGATACTAGATACTAGATTTTTAATACAAATATTGTGGATCAGTTTTTTTAATCTTATTGGCTGAAAATGTGCACTTCTGATGGTAGTTCCTAATATAAACTTTTTATAAACCAGGTTAAAAGGAAATATCCAAATAGAACTTAAACTGCTAAAATTAACCTCTTGATATTTTTAACAGAAATTTTTAATAATTTGAAAGAATTTATATGTATGTAATTAATAAATTTACTAATGATTAAACAGAGAGCGTGTCATTTATGAATTAATGATTAAACTAGAATTTTAATTAATTTATTTGAAGGAAAAATTCTGGACCGAAGCAGATTTTTTTTCTTCATATAAATTAATTAAAAATGTTTTTAATTAATGAAATAAATTTAATGAAATAAATTTAAAAAACTCTTTTCATCCATTTTCAAACACCAGAAGAAGCATGCATGGACTTGCTTTACTGCTGCTCTGACAGAATTACGTAATTTGTAATAGCTGTAGTAAAGTCACGCCATCTATGAGCTAAATATAGCCCTTTGGACTTAAAAAAGTTCACCTCTAAAAAATACAGTATAATTCGTACACTGGTATGTAGTTGCCTCAAAAATGTCAATTTTGGACTTACACCACTTCTGCTCTGCACCCCTCATATATTCATTTAAAGTGCAAGATATTTTTTCTGGATAAATTTTTTAAAAAGGGAATCAGCTAATACATGGTAACCAAAAATTGTAAAATTTTTTGCAAGTTCATAAAATTTAATGTCCCCATCACACTAGTTGTATGATCCACTGTATTTATTCATAACAAAATTTTATTGATTCTTTCAATTTTTTTGGTTAAAATATTGGATATTGCACAAATAAAATTGAAAATATATAAAATAATTGTGTTGCAACTTCTTTGTACTAATAGCACATTTATCTTAGTGACTGGATGCATTGTACATTTTCAGATAGTTCTGATCATTTAAAGATCATGTAGGATGATTGTTTTGCAGCTGATTGCTGACATCAGATTTGTGCTTCTGGCAGACACTTCAATAAAATTGTAAAGAAATGCTACTGGATGAAATGCAACACAAATGCATTCTGCTTTCCATCCAGTTTTTTCTTTGTATTGCATTGTTACATTTCAGTACTGTAAGTTAGGTGCATTTTTAGTGGCTCTATTTATTTCAATAGTGAAATGAATTTGGAAAATTTTTTAAATTATAAAAGAAATTATTGATTTATTTCAATGAATGTCTTATTGTTTTAATAGTAGGAAGTTGGGGGTCGGCTTATACATGGGTTTACATTTTTGCTAATTTTAAAATTCTGAAATAGATTGGCTTATACCCAAATATATTTGGTAATTTTAGTTTTGGAAACCTTTGCTTTCCTTTAGCTATTTGAGACTAATAAAATTAAATTGTACATTTGCTGTAAAAAAACTGTTTTAGAATTGATTACAAAAAATAATCAGTACAACTTATGAATTCTAATAACCCATTAATTCATTATAAATTTCCAATCAATTAATGTCAGCTGTTGTATCAGTACTAAATCCTGAATAAAAATATTGATATTTATATACAAATATATACAATACATACATTACAAGTATATACAGGTATTATTGTACTAATTGTTAAATATTTTGATATCAGCCTTACTTATAATTAATTTATTATTATTATTATTATTAATTAGTTTTCCATTCCAATTTATTTGCAGAAAATGATGATTTAAACATTCCAAATTGGCTTAAGATATTTTTGGTGCTCACAAACATGAACAAGAAATATTGGATATATGGAATCAGACTACAGACTTGTGTAAAGTTTGGAATTATTTGATGTGCCATGTCTATCAATAAAAGAACAATTCTTTCATCTCTGTATATATATAAAATCTATATATACTTAAATATAATCTGTGTTAAGAGAAGAGCATTTCTGTTTCTGTAAAAATCAAGATGAAAAAGGTTGGACTGATATAAGATATACATTGATCATTTATTTTGCATATAACAAATACAAAAAGAAAGAATGTATAGTTTTGTGTGTTTGTTATCAGGGAATGATCACATATATTTTTTTTTAGTCAAATTTTTTGTAATTTCTATCTATTACGTGTATGTAATCATTTACAGAATAATTCTATACATTTATGAAAGTTTGATGTGCCAAGATAAAATTTCTCTTTTTAAATGTTTCGTCCAAGAAAATATATGAAAAAAAAAATTGAATTGTCTATACTCATAATAACCAATGTAAATAATCATACAAAATAAAATTCTTCTCATGATATATATATATTATATATAAAAACATTCCAGGTAATCCCCAAATTTTAATTTTTAGTAAAAGATGAGAAAAACGACAACGCCGCAAATTTTCGAATCGGCCGAGAGAATATGCATAATAGTTTGTATAAAACTTTGAATAATGTATAGTTGAGAAATGTTTGACTGTACATAATTATACTATTTATTTGCAATGCTTGTTGAGAATAATTATTGAAATATAGCTTTCAAGAAGAAAATCTTAAAAATAGCTAATATTAGAACTTGTAATTAAATTTTAATGGGAAAAATTATTCACTAAAAAATTAAATACGAGAAATTAAGTTGATGGGAGAAGTTACAGAATCAATTAAACTATGTAATAAACTAAATCTGATGATAGACCAATTAATAGTAGAAGAAAATGAAATATAATCAAGCAATAGACGAGTGTGGATTGGAAAAAAAATTAGATAATGGAAATTTCGATTTTACAAAATGGGGAATTACTTTTTTGTATATCTAGGTATGTCCACATTTAAGTAATTTCCAAAACACTCAGGTTATGAGGGATTACAGGGGCAAGTAACTATAAACCAAACTGCCAACTGGAAAAGCTGTGATGTTTTTGTCGATCGTCCAATATTATTTTTAAAAATAACTTTTTCTCCCGCCTTCCCTTTTACAAGAAATTGTTTAAAGTGGTTTGTTGTTTCTGTCATTTGACAATCGATGTATGAGGAGCCTGATCAGAAAAAAAGAACAATGTCAAACATACCTATGCACCCTGAGTTACGCGTCCAATTTATGTATCCAAGTGATGTATTTGTATGTTGTATATATGATTACAAAAATAAATATTTGTGTTGTGGAATTATGGAGAAGTTGTCATTAATAAATCTAACTTTTTATTTCGTCAATACAAAGAATATAAATTTGAAATGATTGAATTTTCTTAATTCTATCACTTTTTATTGATGACGAAATTTAAAAATAATAATATAATTTTAATAATTAATTCTGAAAATCTTATCAGATTAGAGATGAATTACTCTAAACTATAACAAAAATTGTTTTTAAAGCGCTTTTAATGCCCGAATTCATTATAATATATATTTTATAACGAACTATTATAAAATATATATATTATTGTATATAGATGATAATATAGTTGATAGTTTTGTATAGTTAATATAATAATAATAATATAATTATATACAGTATATAACCTGAATGACCGATAATTTACCATAGATAAAATATATGTTTTTGTCTCCTGTCCATTAAAGGGATGGCAATGTTTTTAATATTCTTTATATAAATTTTTTTGTTAAAATCAACTTATTAATATAAAATAATCGATTGACTTGAAAATTTTACAATACTTGATGTTTTTATTACTATCAAGTCTTGATGATGATAAAAACTATACATTTTACTATATATCATATGCTGCCATCTATTGACACATACTGTATGCATTTTATAAAAATATTTTTGTATATACAGTAGTAGTAAAAAGTTTTCTCAACTAAATAAGTTACTATATTTTGCTTCGTAGCATAACAGATTATTAATTTTAAAAATGCCACTAATAAGATTAAATGATAGATAATTACTGTATAGTAAATAAGGAAAAAATTTTACGTGAATTTTTAAATAAATATTTTTTAGTATATTAGCGATGAAATTTAACGAATAAAAATGGCAGTTGTTAAATAGTTTTTAAAAATATTTTAAATTATCACAAAAGTTGACATTTATTATTAAATAATTTTTGTAGACTTTAATCACTCCTCCAATATTGCAATGAACTCGTTCCAGTTAGCAGCGTTCCTAGCGGAGTAGTGCCGAACTAGAATAAGGTTCGGATTATGGCTGTTGGAGAATGTGTATATGGAATTTAGTTCAAACGAGAAGTTAAAATTAATAGAAGGTAAGAATTTGTTGTATATATATCCTCTCATAATCAACTGACATAAGCACTCCCGAAACTAAAAGTCGAATTGCCTAGGAAAATTCATGTTATCGACTTTTTTTTTTAAATTAATAAACATCCACATTCATTAAACAGAGTTTAATTAATTATCTGTTAATCAATTAAATAAATCTATTAGTTATCCATTAAACGCATTTTACCATTTACGTAACGAATACAAGACAAGAATGCGACCGTAAATCAGTTAAAATTGAAAGAACATCGAGATGAGGATGAAAGATGAAGATACACTGGAGAAGTAGACCGAAATTTGGTTTTTTCGTAATGATATAAGGATTACAATCGTAATTTAATTAAAAATAAATTTGAAAGATTTTTTTTTTTTCTTAAAGATAGATTAGAAGAGTTTTTTTTAGATCGTTAACTTGTCGAGAAACGGGTAAATGATATAAGATGCTTATCTTGACTAGATCGAAATTGCGTATCCACAAATGTATGCTTTTGTTCGATCTTGAAATTTCCGATCGATTTTTCTGATATGGAGATTACTAATCTAGTAAATTTGAACATTATTTATTTTATCCTGACTATTTTTGTTTATATAATCATATATTATTTTTTTTTTTTTTTAATATTTGGAATGAAAAAAAAATAGGTAGTAACAATTTTTTTCTGAAATAGAATTGGTTTAGTACTATTTAGAATTGAAATCTTAAAGCAGTTTATCGGATTAAATAAGGATAAAAATAAATGTTTTAATAAAAATCCTTGCTCTCTTAAGTAAAGTTAAATTCAAACTTTTGAATGAAAGTAAATTTGTTTTATATAAAAATTTGGTCATAAAACGGATATAAATATGCTTAATGATTCCAGATATATCGTATATTCAGCTTTCCTGAATTAAGATGCGTGTCATCGGGCATCCAACATAAATTTTACATTATTAAGTTATTTATATAACTATTTTGCCAAAAAACATCATGGAAAAATCATTGTTTGAATACAATAATGTAAAAATGTTAGAGCGTCATGAATGAATGTTTTTGTCGGTATTAATAATATATCCGTGATCATATTCGATTGAAAAGTAAATAAAAATCATTCGTGTGACAAATAATTTCAAAAGTATTGAATTTTTCAAACGTTGTTATTTTAAAAATCTTTGTGATCAGTTTTATAACTAGATCGTCCTTAAAATTCAATAAGCATAATTATATACCTTGAGTAATAAGAAACATTTTTACTAAAATTTGAATGCTTGCGATGTTTATTCATGTTTTACAAAAAAAAAAAAAAATAGTATTTTTTAAATATTTTATTGAAGTATTTCAAGTAAAATATCGTATAACAATATTTTGATTTTGTAATCATATTTGTGAGACCTCTCCTCCTAAACAATAAATGTCATAAGTTATTACGGAAATATATTCAGGATATAAAATAACAATCGTGATTGATTGATATAAGCAAAAACCAACCAAATTTTTTAAAATTAGTCTGGTATAAAATCAAAACTTTTAATAAATTCCTTAAAAAAAAAAGACTTAAATTAATTTTGATAGTTTTATAACATAGAAAAGATTGAACAGAGGTTAAATTTATGAGTTACGTCGATTGTAAGATTGATTTCAACCCGATTCATTTTTAATTTAAAAACTTGTAATGGAGACTTCGAATAATAAAAATATGTTATATTTATCTTATTTCATTTAACTTTAAAAATTCTTCGTAAAAAATCTGATTTTTTTTTACTTTTTTTTCCTCTAAGCGAATTTATATTTATCTTATTTCATTTAACTTTAAAAATTCTTCGTAAAAAATCTGATTTTTTTTTTTACTTTTTTTTCCTCTAAGCGGACATTATTTTTAAAATAAAAAAAGTTTTTTGGCTTTGTTCGGTTCAGACTGTTAAAATTGAGTATTTTTAATATATTGCAAATATAGGCGATGTAGTAAAATATAGAATTATGACATTGCGTGATAAGTTAACCTAAACCTAAATCAGATTTTGTTTACCGATTTATTTTAAACGTCACCGCGTATAATAAATAAATAAATAAATATTTAAAAAAATAAAATAAAATATATTTAAGAAACCGAATATAGAAATCTGATACAAAATAAGTATGCGTCATACTCATTTTTTTTTTTTTTCTTCAATACAATCGCCATCTCCTTTCTCTGAAGTAGAATTGTCAAACGGAACAACGATGTCATTTTCCAAATTTCAGAAACAGATCTGTCGGAAATAGTTTTCGGAGTGGATCGGATCACAAAATAAACTTTCTCAAACATTTTAAATCTGATACTTTGGATTTAAAAAGAAATCTGAAGTATAGATTGTCATTAAATTTGCTTTAAGCCAAGTTTCTAAATCTAGAGCAGGGATGCACAAACCACGGCCCGCGGGCCTCCATCTCACCATGTGTTATTTTAACAAGTCACACAATAGACGAAATATTATTTTTAGTTTTGAACAATACATTTTTAAATAATATTTTTCTGATGGAAATTATGTTTACAGTTGTTCAATAATAATGTTTTTAAACAATTATTATCATATTTGTAATAATAAACAGTTTTTTTATTTTTACTGTGTTTTTATGTGTGTGTGAAATAGGTAATTTAAAAAAAAAATAAAAAATTGTACAAGCGCTCAAGGTAGCACTGCCACTTAACTAATGAAAATTTGGAATCAGTTTTGCATTTGGCTACTACAAATGTCGAATATAACATAAAATAATTATTAAATCAATGCAATACTACGCATCCTATTAAAAATTATTTGTTGACTTTTGAATACGTTTCTTTGTAACATGTAATTAATAAACACGATATCACATATAACTTTTGTTGTTTTTTTTTTTTTTTGGTGACCCGCCTATAAGTTATGGTGAATCCATGAGGCCCTTGGTCTTAACAAGTTCTGTTCATCCCTGATCTAGAGAATTCAACGATTTACCAGTTTATCATCCATAACTTTATATTATTTGACGTCCTACGAATAATTCGAACTGAATACTCCCATCGAAAAACGAACCCAAAAATTTGGTTTTGAATTGTTAGTTATGATGAAAAAAAAAAATTCATTATTTTTATGGCACTTATACTTGTAAAAATATTGATCTTAACATTTTTAAAGTTATCTTTTTTGGCGAATTTCAAATCTATGATTGAATGACTCGAAATCTGTGATATCGTGATTATTTTCAACAAGCATCACCACATAAAGAAACTCCTCCTTTGCCAGTTTTTTTCTACTTTATTCTTATATTATTACTGATTGATAAATAGTTTAGTATAGATTTAATATTTTATTTATATTCTGTTTAATCACTCATAAATATTTGTTTATATAAAATTATGAAATTGAAACTGATTTCGACGACATTTTAATTGCATAAATTATATATTGGGTGCCATAAAAATATATACGAAATTGGCCATAATTATTATAGGGAAATTTGAGAATTTTGAATATTTGCCATTTTTAAATGGATGAACTGACGAAGATAATTAATCTTGTTTCAAATTAAGCTTTAATGACCTGATCACCTTTATTAAATTTTATGAAAATTAATTAAATAGTTCAAAAGTTATTCGGAAAAAGTCTTCGATGTTTCAACGTCCGCCATTTTTTAAATTGTTAAAGCTACAGTGTTTAATTAAACTGATGATATGGCATTAAAATTATTTTTAATGGCAGAATACAAATGTCAAATTTCATGAAAGTTACTTATTAGTTCAATTATTAGACAGCAAGATGATGACCTTATAAGTTTCATTAAAAAAAAAAATAGGCTAACAAGAAAATGAAATATAATTAATAAAATATATATTTTTAAAGTTCGAAATTTAAATAAAAAAAAAAATAATAATAATAATAATGAAACTTCGCTAAGTGGGATAATAGTACCCTTTCGACCCCTTTTGGATCGCCCTTGATGATACTATAGGAGAAATTAGGTGTTTTATTTTTCGTTTACAGAGCTCCACAAATAAAAATTTTAATTTCAGATAAAACAGCAATTGTTTATTTTATATTTACGAGAGAAATGGGAGATTAAATTGTATAAATGAAGAACATCTGTTCTTGACATTCTTTTATCATTAATCTTAACGTAAAACATAATCCCACAGAAATTGTTTAAATTATAATTGAAATTTATAAAAATGATTTTATTATTATTTTTAAACACATTTTTTATTTATGAAAATTCGAATATTCTAGTAAAAAATTCGTCTTAAATGTATATCTATCATAAATCTAGCAATACAATTGATCTATACAATACAAAACAAATCTATACAATTAATGAATTTTCATTGTTCAAGATCGCAGAATTTTTTATTAAAAGCTAATTTTACGACTTTTTTATTTCAAAAATTCATATATGAAGAGCTATTTTCATTGTTCTTTTTTACCTTATAGTCTGAAATGCTGTATTTTTAATTTACATTTATTTAATTTTTCCTTTCACACTTTGATGTATTAAAAATAGGACAAAACGATAAAAACGCGAGAAGTGAGATGTGTAATAGTGGGTAGTTGGGGGAAATGTTCTTAAAAATAACTTTTTAGTAGCAATTTATCTGGTAACTTTTAACAATATAAAATCTGTTATGTCAAAAGTGGATTATTTAATTAATTCAGAATCACACTATTTAGCAATATATTAAAAAAAAAAAAAATCGTTCCAACTATCTGGAACCTCTCGATCAAAATGTTAATTACTGTTACCTGTATTTATTTCCGTTTAAAACTTTGGCCCGCATTCAATGTTGTTTTTCGTAGTTTTTTTACGAAAGAGGAAGAAATAGATATAAATTCCATTTCCAAAAGTAGGATGTCATTTCTAATTTTATGCTTAATTTCTGAATAAAAAAAATTCATTACAGAAATTTAAAATCATTTCATTATGCTGTTTTCTTTTCTGAGTTGATAAGTTAGCTAAAATTAGCAGTTATGATAAAAAAAAATTCACTATTCTTATAGCTCTTATATGTGTAAAAATATATACAGAATGCTGACTGCTGTTTTCTTTTCTGAGTTGATAAGTTAGCTAAAATTAGCAGTTATGATAAAAAAAAAATTCACTATTCTTATAGCTCTTATACGTGTAAAAATATATACAGAATGCTGATCTTAACAGTTTTGAAGTTAGCATTGATATAAAATAAGAATTTAATTGAAAATCAATCAAAAGCTGCTATTTAATAAAAATTATTCGCATTCATTTACCTAATCGTATAACTGAGCAGAGCAATATCATATTTTTTTTAAGATGTTTTTATAAAATAGTTGACTATATACAGTACATACATTCAGTTTGTCTGTCATTAAGACATTTTTGAGAACCATATACTACAAACAATTCAAATTTTAGAAAATTATCCCTTATTAACACATACACACATATAAGACAAGACATAATAAGGTCAGGAAAAGTACGAAAGAGCAATATTTTTTGGTGATTAGGGGCAGGTGACAGTCTTGGCATGAAATGTGATGGTGATTATATTTCAGACATCTTGTGTGATTCCAAATAATACTACATTCAGTATGATGTAAATTTAAATTTTTGAGCCATCTGCTTTTATCAACATTATTTTAAGAAACAATGTTAAAATTTTCTGAGTGATGAATATCTACAAACTATTATTTTATCTGAAAAAAACAGTTGAGTAGAATATGAACATAGTATAAGTTTTCATTAGTTCCGCTCACTTTATAAGGAGCACGATTAAGTTATCCGATACATGAATATTTAAAATTACGTATTTTTGCCACATCATTAGTAACATAATGTATACTTATGTTCAACAGTAACTAAAAGTTGAATAAAGTATAAATGAATTATAAAATACTCATTTTAAATTATAATAAAATTATTTCTTTTTAGCTGTTATAGAGATTATAAACGGAAAATAAATAGAAATATATGCAGTTATTGCAACAGCAAAAATTAAAATATGAAAAATATTCAAATTTTAACTAATCTTTTTTTACTGTTTATATGATTATTAATGACAATATATATGTTTATGTATTTGTTTATAAAAGATTTTTGTGTTGTATTTTAAATATGATATGGCGAGAATATTTTTTGCTATTTAAAAATAAAAACAATATTTAAATTATTTTAAAAAACAAAATATATGTTTCATTTGTTTGAGAACAGATATAGGAAGCATTCATTCACAATTTATGAATATAAAACTTACTGAGATAAATTTACACCTTGTCAAACTCTAGGTAAATACGTCTAATCAGCTCTTCTCTGTATATAGTATTTACATGCCTGTTAAGTTTAACGGCTCTCCTATCTCTTTACGAGATAACCTTCATTCCAAACATTAAAATGCCAATATTAGTGAAACTGTTTGTCACATATGAATAACAATTCATTCATATGTTCCAGCAATTGCCTTTTCCAACTTTTTTTTCCGTATTTATCTGTTGGTTTGATTGCAAAATATATACAACAAAACAGAATATGCAGATTTTAAATGATCGTTCCTTTCGATCTTAATTATAAGACAGTTTTGAAGTCTCCGCTCGACTTCATTATAATAGCAATTTCCAAACTTTATATAACAAGATCTCCTTTCTTACAATTAAAAAGTAAAAAACACTCCTCTTTTCATAAAATAACTTATAAAATATTTATTAGAGTATAAGGAATCCATGGTAATCCCTCTTAGATTCCATATTCTTATGAAGGAGGCTCTTTCCAAAGAATACTCATCATTTCACACTTCGAAAAACTGCATTACAGGATGATGGTATTCTATATATTTAAAATTAAATTAATTTAAAAAACGTTTATATATTTGAAATTGTTCCTTGCGATGTAAGAGATTTTCATTTGAAAATTGTTTTCTTATTTATTAAAAATGATTATATTATTATTTATCATCGATAAAGATTTGATCTGTATTTTATTATTGATTTATATTTATCAGCTCAATATAAATTGACTTGTTAAAATTTAAAGCAATATTATCAATAAGTTGTCTGTATGGCGATTTATTCTATTAAGGCAGTAGTTTCCAAACTTTGTCTGGCGCCCCTTTTTTCATAAAAAATTGATATGACCCCTTATTTTCATAATAGTCTAATTTTGTAAATAATTTCTACTTAAAATTTAATAGATACTACAAAACAATATGCCATATTTGTATAAATAAAGTTCTTATACATAAAAATATATATATTTATTATAGTGTAATAATTTTTAATACAATTATCAAATTTTACAAAAAAAAAAAACGAAAAATAGAATACATGTTTAATACAAGTTAATATTTAATGCAATGGGTGAGCTTGTTTTTGGCACAAATTCTCTCAAATCGGAGTGCCATTGAAGATATCGTTACTCGCAATTCTTTTTCAATCACTAAACGAGATCGATATATTGTCTTTAAAATAGCTACAGCGGAAAGTTTCTGGGTACACGGATATATGTTTTTATAACCCCTTTACTGATTCATTTTTTGACAACAATTTCAATTTATTTTTTTTGTGTGTTTGTCTCAAAAATGATGTCTTTGTTAATTCTTGCGCGCTCCTTGCAAATACACCTACGCCCCACAGTTTAGAAAACTCTGCATTATTGGCTTAAAAGAACTATTAGACTTTTTTAAATAAATTTTTCTATTTTAAAATTATAATTCATTAGTTTAATTAACAACTGAAGATGTTTTCAAAATCGTTGCAGATTTATCTTGCAAGAGAAAATTAATAATATAATAGAAGATTATAGTAATTTTTATCTATCAATAAATTCATAATTTTTGCTTTAAAGTTATTGTTTTTTTTAATTTCGATAAAAAGTTTAGTTTCTAATATATTTATGACATAATGTGTGTGATGTGACAGGCAGAATTTAATTTGATTAAAAAAATTGAAAGTAACTCAAAGTGTTGAATTAATAAATAACGCAAGATATTCGAATGCAGTAAAGTCTTCCTCTTTTTAAGCTAAAATTTACTGAAACATGCATTTCAACTTTGATTTTTAGTATTCATAAATTACTTTCGTATCTTGAGGAGTATGTGACAGGCAGAATTTAATTTGATTAAAAAAATTGAAAGTAACTCAAAGTGTTGAATTTAATAAATAACGCAAGATATTCGAATGCAGTATAGTCTTCCTCTTTTTAAGCTAAAATTTACTGAAACATGCATTTCAATTTTGATTTTTAGTATTCATAAATTACTTTTGTATCTTGAGGAGTGTAAAAAAAAATTATTATAAATTATTATTTTAGTTTATTTTACTTTTGGATCGATCTCTTACTCTGATTAAACAGTCTTACGACCATTATTCTAATGATTACCAATTCTGACTTGTTAACTGATAGTAATTCTGAATTTTGATAGAGATCATAAAATTAAAATTTAAAATATTCAAAAATGATCAATTTTAAATCATATTTATGTTAAAATCCATTCGTTCATTGATTGATAGGATTTGCAGTATATTATTCATCAAATTCTCAAAAATTTAAATATATGATAATTATATAATAGTTAAACTTTGATAAATCTAATAATGTGTTAGAAAAAAAAAATATGTTAACAACTAAAAACTCTAAAAATGATAATTATAAACTGACAAATATTATTATAAAAATAATAATAAATTATGTCAATGAATCAAATTTCATAAAATAGTGAAGATCAACGGATTTAGTTTCAAATCACCAAATCGATGCAGATTATTATGAGACTAGATTAAATTGCAGTAAAATAACTTTACAATCCAAACCAGTAAAGAATACTATGAAAATTTATTATATTTTGTTAAATAAATTAAAATATATTTAATCCTGATTTATGTTATGTAAATATAGTATTTTATCTAATGATGTAGCTTCTAATTTTTGGTTAGGAAAGAGATAGATAAATTTAGAGCAGCTACGGAGCAATTTAAAAATATAGTAATATGAGATAATTTATACAGTCAAACTTGTTTTTATGCGGTTCGTTTTTGTGAGTTTTTTTTAATTACA
Organism: Olivierus martensii; assembly: GCA_000484575.1. Lineage (NCBI taxonomy): Eukaryota > Metazoa > Arthropoda > Arachnida > Scorpiones > Buthidae > Olivierus > Olivierus martensii. Next base: position 30,691 of record AYEL01091680.1, on the reverse strand, counting down.
ATTTTTAATTAATTTTTATTCATCATATGCATTTGATGGAATGTTTTTTTATATACTGCACAAAAAAAAATTGCACGTAAAACATCGCACTGATGTAGCTTCTAATTTTTGGTTAGGAAAGAGATAGATAAATTTAGAGCAGCTACGGAGAAATTTAAAAATATAGTAATATGAGATAATTTATATATTCATACAGTTTCTTAAAAAAATCTTTCAGCTTATAATTATACCAAAAGAAAGTTGTAGATATATATTAAAATTTCTTTCTGTAATTTACAGTAAATTTACGATTATACTTTTATCTAGTAGGTCTTAAAAGCACCACTATACCGAATCTCTTACTTAAAAAGTCTCATTAATTTATGTAAAATGTTTAAAAAGATTCGCCATGTTCTGTCTGCCCTATGATTATCCAAAACAGGTATTGTAATTGTGAGATGAAAATATAATCATTATTGGTGGCATTACAATTTCATTCTTTCATGAAAAAATATAATAAATAAATAAAATTGAGTCTCAAAACGGTTAAGTCCGGAGACATTTGATCTGCATCATAATGCCGATCAAATGTCTCGGACTTAACATCATGGTAGTCATAACAGTGACATCATCAAGAATTTAACAGCAGAAGGCATTATATAGAGATTAAAAAAGATAATTTTGAACGCCTACGTGTAGCTGTGAATGGTTAAATTAATCAATAACTTTCGGCCATAATTATATTAGAACGGATAATTAAATCTTGGTCGATCTTATTAGTTTCAATAATTATGTTGTAGAATGTTTATATTTTACGTTATTAATGTTATAATTATATTGGAAATTGTTTATTTGACCTACTTTTATATATACTGAATTTTTTTTTTCTATTAGCAGCCAGAAGAAATTGAACACAAACTTAATAAATTTATTTATTTTTTATTTGGCAAACAGATTGCTTATATTATACAAAAGATTAAGAATAATGTAATTTATATTTATACGAAGCCATTATTTTAATCAAATTTAAGTTGTCAAATGGAAAGATTTAAATATCAATAGATTATAATACCGTATTTTTATAGCTTTAATTTGTTTCTAGGTAATACTGATTCAACAATGATTTTTTATCGACTTATTTACAGATAATAGATAAAAAAATTTTAAATCTTTTTTATAGTTTCTCGATAAAGATATTAAACTAAAAATCCTTTTTAACTGCTTATTCATCTTATTAAAACTAATTTCTGTTTGAAGGTAGAAAATCCTATCTGCTAATAGAATTATACGTAACTTTAAGGGTTTCTTTCTTATGTATGTATATATATATATATATATATATAGAAAACATGATATAGACCATTGTTTACAGCTCACTTAGAAAGATTATGCACAAAATGGCCAATTAGATGAAAAGGAGAAGAAGATGACTAAGGCCTACGATTTTAATTGGTGTGTGGAAATACCGGAATCACTGTTAAAAGGATGCAATTTTGATCTATGGGAGGAGGTGAGAAGTTTAATAAATATTCTTTTATTAAATGGATATTTTTCTATTAAATATAGTGCAGTAATAAAATATATCGCATCGGTTTGTAGTGGCAGCTGCAACAACAAAATCGAATTCAATAAAAGAAATGCGTAGAATAGATTTCATTATTAAGTTATGTAAATCTACTAGTAAAATATAACATTTGTTTAAATAAAACATTCAAGTTTTTATTATTTATTACGAACTTTTATAAATGATATATACATTTTCATAAGTAAAAAAAAATTATTTAATTTGATTTAATTTCTCACTAAAAAATCGGCAGAGTAATGTTACCTAAAGAGGATATTAATTCAGCAAAAATATATAGATTTGAACATAATTTTAGAACCAAAATTATCATTCATACATTTCATCAATACTATTGTCAAGAAAATTAATTGCAAATTAGATATTTTTTTATTTGGATAAAATTATAATTTATATTTTATCTGACCATGATCAAACCACGGTTTAAAATATACTGAATGGCTCCCTCTTATGGCCATTTCCAGCAAGAGTATAGCAGCCGAAGTGGGGGTCTCACGTGGTATAATACTCGATATTGAGGTAATACACTCTTTTTATTAATTATTAGAAGCTGGTCATCACACTTATTAACATAAATGGGATACGTCTGGCCACCAAAACAAAGTCAATTTGCTATATTGTCGAAATTACATTTGCATCCGCCATGTTGATAAGTTGCCTAACCAATATTCAATATACGTTCATGACCAATGTTACGGACGGCTTCGTTTTTCTAACAGCCATCCAGTAGGATCAAACCTAAATATACCTGGTTTTTATAACATTCCATATATACTTTCTGCATATGTTGCAATGCCAAGCAAGCAAACAGATAATCTAAATCAATTTTTATATAGAATAATAAAATTATTTTCGTACTGTATTTTGAATATTCCAAGACTTATTTCACAGAGTTCTTTTTCAATCATTTTCTGTTTACTGCTAGACAAAGTTCTCCTCATTATTTCACAGATTAAATTATCTTAATTATTAAAGTCATTGAAATTATTATATTAATCGTCAAATATAATATATACAGTATATTATATTACTAAATACCTAAATTATAAATTAATCAAATCGATAAAAATATCTATATTTAATTCACGTAATCATAACATATTATCAATTCTTGAAATCGCAAAAATTACTTTTCATAATGCTATAAAAACTTATAACGAATATTTGGAAACTTTAATATAGATAATTTATTATTTTTTTTTTCGTTTTTCAAGATTTTATTATGATTATGACTTCATTATAGAGAATTTCTTATACTGTCGGCAATAAAAAAAAAATAGTATTTTTATTTATAGTGTGTAGTAAACAGAAAATTTATTCGATAATAAGAAAGAATGTTATATTTTATATTCCAAAGTAAAGTAACTTTAATGATTGTTTTATAGGAAAAGGAACAGATAGTTTACGAACCGAATGCCTTGTTTAGAGTGGACGAATTTGGATTTTTTATTTATTGGAAGAGCGAAGGAAAAGTACGTATTTATTATTTGTTTTTTATCAGTAATAATCTGTAATGGCAAAGTTGGAACTTTTTATTAACTTAAATCGTCATTATTATTTTTTAATAATGCCTTAACATTAACATTGCCTTTATGTAATATCAGAAAAATATTTATAAAACATATTCGATTTAAGTAAAGATTTTTAAAGAATTTTTAAGGTAAAGATAAAAAAAACCTCTTGTTCATTTACTGCTAGTTGTAGCCTGTTATTTATAGTCTACTGTATTTAATATCTTTTACTGAGAATATTATGTTGTTATATAACTTATATTATCCATTTATATATGCTGTCTGGAATACACATTTATATATTGAAACGAAATAGGAGAATATGGATTATTTTTTAATTGAATAAAATTTTCAGTATTTTTAATTCATAAAAATAATTTATATTAAATTAATTTTTAAAATATCTAACTGAATATCTAATTAAAATTATTTTCATTAATTTTTTCTTCGAAAAAATTAATGAAAATAATGCAAAGGAAAAATCTTAAATATGCAGAAAGGAAAAAATACGAACTAAGATAATGAACTATTTATTGAAAGAAAATAAAAATATTTTTTAAGTACAAAACATTTATGACAGAACATAAAAATTAAAGAAGTTTTGGAATGCCAATATTTTTCGATTATTCGTGTTCCACTTCCTCATTAACACGAATAATCGAAAACAACTAGCCATTTTACAACTTCGTTAAAAATTGATGTAATGGTGGTGTAAAATTTAATGGTTTCGATTATTTATACTTTACAATATTTTACGACTGGAGCAAGTTTTTTCCTTATATTTCAGAAATTATTCAATAAATTTTTATTTAAATGTTTTAAAAAGAAAGCGTGTACATAGTGTTTTTATATTCACTTTAGTTTTAACCTTATTTTAACATGTTGGAGAAATTGTTTTTTTACCTGTCTACATTATTAAAGAAATTCTTTTGTTGATAAAACTCTTACTGTCAGGCTCTATTTACGATAGGAATGTAATTTCGGAGTAAAAAGTAACTCAATTTTATTTTAAAAAAGAATTTAGTTAGAGTGGTTGTTTAAAATTACTTCCTTTTCCTTTTAAGTAGCTTTTGTGTAGCAACGAGATAGTTTTGGTTTGTTTCATGATTGAAATTTAACTCCACTTTTCTTCTAGACCTTCACTTAGGAGAAATGGATAGCAATATTAGTTCCATTTTCAGCCTGCATCCCATCATTTCATAAAAATTTTTATGCCATTGTTTTGTGCAGAATTTGATTAAAAAATTTTCGTTTCCTGCTGTGAAATTTTTCGAAAAATTCATGATTTAAAAAATGGGGAAATGTTAGCTCTTCCACCTTGAAATTTGAAAAATGAACTATTGGAACTTTTTTCTATCGTTTTGTGTTGAAATTTACTGAGAAAATATTCGTTTTCTGCTATGAAATTTTCCGAGAAATTTAAGTTTGGATTTCACAGCTCCTATTCAAATTTTTCCAGCTTCCCAGTATTTCGAGTTATATAAGTAAACGTATTGCATTATATTGTCTTCGTTTTCCTCCTGTAAAAATTTTCTGTATTAATTCCTATTCGCTAGTTACCATTCAGGTTTAAAAATGCTAGCTTTACCACGTAACATCTTCAGTTATATTAAAATATCAGTTTATTCGCTTTTTATATCGTATTTCAATTTATTACTTGCATTATTTTTGTATTATCAAATTATTTGAGAAATTTCATGAAACTCTAAATTCTTCAAGAAATTCTTCGATTTCCGAAATGAGAATTACAGGATTACTATTTCCCAATTTTGTATTTCGTTTCATTCATTATTTACGTTGAAAGAAATGCTGTACATTATTTTTTAATAGAGAGACAGTATTATAGTCTATGATTTTCGTAATATTTCATGTAAATGAAACTGTTACATTACAATGAATAATAGTTTGGTGTAATAAAGTATCCTGCAATTTTTCTGTATTTGCGTCACATTTATAAATATAATATTTAACAAATATTGTATTTATAAATGGGATATAAATACAGAATAATAAATATGTAATTGTAATATCCAGCTTATCTCGGTATTTCTAGCATTCAATCTATTTTTACAGACACTTATAAAATACATTTGTATATACTTATTTTTTTCATATACAAATATATGAGAATTAAAATTCTATTATTTTTTATATATAATTATAATATTTTATAAGTATATTTAAAAGAATTTCCTGGCACATGGGCCTTGGATGGGAAGAAATGAGTTGTTTTAAAACTACAAAAAATACTGTCTTGTGTTTTGAGAAAATATATATTTACATATATATTTTGAATATATTCTTATCAGAATTTTTTGATTTTTTCGGAACATTTTTACTGAACTTATTTCAAAAATTATCAAATGATATTTGATTTATCTTTTCGAAATAGGATGGACAAGCTTTGGAATTAACGCAAGTGAACGACATCAGGCAAGGTGGTGTACCAAAGGTGAAATAAATTATTTAATTTTTAATTAATTATTAAACTTTCGTTTACACTACATAATTATAAATTATTTTATATTTAAACATAAAGTAAATATGGTATGCACTCGATTATCCGGATTTAATCCCCAAACAGGAATTGACGTTTAATTGCAGATAATTTATCTTACTGGTTAGATGAATTATTTGAAAAATTTTTAAACATTCCATATTCATTTTTTTATTATACCTTATATTCAGATTTTTTAAAATTAATTGTCATTAATTAATTTTTAAAAATAAAATTTTGACAACATTGTTTTTGGATATCAATTGTATGAGGGAGCCAATAATTAAATTGGCGTTGCCACCGCAGACCTTTGAACCGTCACAGAATACCTATATATATATATTAGTGCCTATATTTATTCTAATATATTATAAATATATAAATGCCAAATTATATAATTTACGAATATGTCTACACAATTTGGCAGAGACCTTATGGCCAAGCGATGATCATATAACAATCCCAAGAGGATATGTAACCTTTTGCAAAATTAATATAATTTACGAATATGTCTACACAATTTGGCAGAGACCTTATGGCCAAGCGATGATCATGTAACAATCACAAGAGGATATGTAACCTTTTGCAAAATTGAAAGTGTCTTGTAAATGTCTTATCATGGTTCAGTCGGTTGAAATGAATATTGCGAAAGAAAGAAAAATGCGTCAAGACGATCTTTAGATTATGTCGAGCTATCATAGAGTATTATATTAAAAGTTATCATAAAAAACGCTGCACTAATGTTGGAATTTCGGGGATTTACTGCTGATGATAGACGGCAAAAATATTTCGATTAAATGGTAATTTGTAATAGGTGTTCGCAGTTTGACATCAGTATGGATGACCTACAAAAGGTCCCAACCTTTCTTCACTTGGTGGGATCAACCGGAAAGTTGAAAGATGGGTTCAACGGGCCGGGGCCTGGACTCCTCCTGAAAACTGGAGTTATGGTGCTCTAATTTGAAGCCGGATCCTCCAAGGTGGTAAGCGAGCTCGCTTTAGCATGCGGCCATCCGGCCGACGTGTTCATTGTCTGTCGACATAACATGTATAAATATTATCTTATTGTGGCTAGATGGCCGAGTGGTAACGCTATCGGCGTGCCACGCAGGAGGACCCGGGTTCGCGTCCCGGTTCTGGTCCCGGATTTTTTCTGGGAACTGGGCCGGCCCGGTAATCCCCGTTTTTCACCATCCGGCCCACCTCCACAGGTGTGGTTGGAACTGACCCCTCCTCCTTAGTAAGTAGTCCGTGGTTGGAACTGACCCCTCCTCCGTGAGTTATTGGAAAGGGGGCGTAAAATATGCAAAATAAATAATAATATCTTATTTGAATAAAATTTTTATTATTGGAATTCACTAGAATACCAAACCTATTGCAAATTATGAATACGAGGATGATGCAATAAGAGAAAAAATGATCATATATTTTCGGGCAATACTTAAAATAATATTCCATGAGAATAAAAATTCATGCATATGAGAAGTATATTCCCTTGATCAAGTAAATCAAGGGAATATACCGCATTTGTAATAGGCATTCGTATTTGCATAGTGTAACTGATATACATAATGTATTATTATAACAGCAAGATAATCTAGGTGGCCGGATGGCCGCGTGGTACGTGTTGGCGAGCCTAACAAGAAGACTCGGGTTCGCGTTCCCAGTCCGGCATTTCGCGAAAAGATTTTTCGGGGTTTCGGGCCCTGACTAGCAATCCCCATCCTTCATATCCCTCCCTCCATGGATGTGAATGTAGCCGTGGTGGGGGCCGGATTAACTGAAATCTAACTTATCAACCTTATGTAAAGGTTTAAGTTAGATTTTTAAATCTAAGTTAGGAAACTTTTGTTCTCCAAAATACATCTTTCTTTTATAACGTAAGTATGAAATAATTATATTCAATAGCATCCTATTTATTTAGACTATATTCTATCATAAAAATATATGAATTAAGTTTTGTTAGTCTGAATGACGACTTGTGTAAATATTCGATTTGTATAAAATTTACATAGTAGCTTATGAAAACCAAACGCGTTAGAAAACCAAACATATTGGAAGTAATGCGAAATCAATTTTATTTGAATTATTAAGAGAAGTTCTCGGGTGGTGAGACAGTATATCGCAAAAATATTAATTTATTTTATTAAAATTCAAATACTGAGTCACTGAAGGATCAAGACTATCGAAAATGATCAAAATTGTATCATTATTACATCGGTAATGATATCCAATTTTGATCATTTTCAATTTTTAAAGATATAATATAAAGTCGAAAAATAATGGAAAGGATGGTAGAATCGGTTAATCGATCTTTTCTAACTAGTTTTAACGAGTTCCGAATAAAAAAATAAAGATAAATGTTTTATTCAACTTAAAAATTATTCATTCGTTGAGTGATTTATAGGAAACAAAACGAATAATAAAAATGATTACATTATAAAGTATTTAATATTTAGATATGCATATATATTTTTTCTTCCTAGTATTTGAAACAAAAGTCAAAAAAGTCGAACTTATAATCGATAGATGGAATATTATAGAACTTACATAAACAAACTACTGTTGTAAATATATGCAAAATTCTTTTAACTGATTATATCATTCACATGGGATAAATAGTTTCAGTAAAATTAAAGCGTTTTAATGTTTCGGAAAATAATAGAAAATCAACCAAGAAATTCAAAATTATAATATTCTTGCGATGCTCGATTCTCGAAATATTTTGATAAAGTATATAGTTAAATAAATTAATATATATAGCCAATTTTAGTTAAAAATGTTAAAAAATGAATACGAAATACCATTCTTATCGTTATTCTATAAATCTAGAACTTTAGATGAATTATAAAATTTATCATCATATTATTTTTAAAAGTATTAAATAAAATTTAATTGCCTAATTAAGGATCCTCGTTTGATTTCGGAACTTCAAAGTCGTTTTAAAGGTAATTTAGAAGATTTATCGTTAACAATATGTACAGGAGCAGATATGGTTAACATCAGTTACACTCATGTTGTATGTCCAAATGAAGAAACTGCAAAGGTGAGTATCGATTTCTATTTCAGCATGAATTTATTGTTTAAATTATACCATTATTTAAATTTATTATTATTATTTTTATTTTCAGACATGGAGAGATGCTCTAAGACGCATTACGAACAATAACAAAGCTAACAACATCTGTCCAATGACGTCGTTAAGGAAACAGTAAGTTTAATTCTTGAATATTTTGGTAAAGTTTTAAATAAATTAATCAGGATGATGTTTATATTAGTTGGATGAAACTTTGTTATTCTATGGATCCCGATGGTAAAATACCAGTGCGAAGGTGAATAATTTTAGATATTACAACAATTGCAGAATATAACAAATTATATAACAAAAAACTGATTTATATCTTTAGGATTTCGCAGACTTTCGCTTCCGGAAAAACAGAGAAATTGGTTTACCAATGTTTAGGTGAAATAGGACTACCTAACGACAAGGTTAGCTTGTCTCTTGTCAACCACATGTTGGTTGTTATCGATTGGTAATGGTAGACTCAAGTAGCTATCTAAGTCATATTTTTGTTATCAATGTTATCCAATAATATCAAATTTTTCTTTCGTAGAACGATGTTATAGATCCTCGCGATTTTACTTTCGATAAGTTTTATCAGATTTATCATAAACTGTGTCCTAGGAACGATATAGAAGAACTTTTTCAATCATTGTAAGTAAATTGTATATTGTTTTAAATTGAGTATTATACATTTTTATATGCTTATTTTAAAAGAAAATATAACATTTTCAGAACTCAGGGTAAAACTGACACTTTGAGCATGGAACAATTTATAATTTTTCTTAATCAAGTGAGTAGTAAGATGATTCGCCTGTAAATTTGTCTTCCCTTCTGTACTTCGTTGTTATAAGATAAAGTTAGCTTTATATTAAAAAAATAATAATTTATTAATGTAAATCTATTGATAATAAAGCAATATCTGATGATAATGATGATGATAAATTATTATAATTGATAATTTTTGATGAAATAAACAGAGACAACGAGATCCAAGATTGAATGAGATTCTCTATCCACTTTACGAAGAAAAACGTGCCAAAGAAATAATATTGAGTTACGAACAAAATGAAGAAAACTGTAAAGAATGTATGCTTTTATTATTTCTATTTAGTATATAATTAAAAATATTATTCGATACTATAATATTAATAGACAAAATAAGTCGAGACGATTTACAATATACAGTATTATTATTGGATATTTTAAAACAGATAAAATAAGTCAAGACGGCTTAATTCGATATATGATGTCGGATGAAAATGCTCCAGTTTTATTAGATCATCTAGATATTTATATGGACATGGATCAACCTTTATCCCATTACTACATCAACTCGTCTCATAATACTTATTTGAGTGGCAGACAGTTCGGCGGCAAATCATCCGTTGAAATGTATCGCCAAGTGTTATTGGCAGGTTGCAGGTAAGATTTCTGTAAATTTTCACACAAATATCTTTTAAAGCATCATAAAATTAACATTTCGTCAATTAGATGTGTTGAATTAGATTGCTGGGACGGTAAAGGCGAAGATGAAGAACCTATCATAACACACGGAAAAGCAATGTGTACAGATATAATATTTAAAGTTAAGTATAGATAAATATATAAAAAGTTTGATATTTTGATATTAAAAATATTTTTTTAATATATTTGTAGGATGTTATTTATGCTATTCGTGATTGCGCCTTTGTTACATCAGATTATCCTATAATACTGTCTTTTGAGAATCACTGCAGGTAATTAAATGCAATTTATAATAGTAATTATTACATAATAATAATGTAGTTAATGATATATATTTTTTCAAATAAATTAATAGTAGTTATTGATAAAAAACATGAAGACAATCTAATAAATCCATATCATTATATAATAAATTATCATATTAATCACTACATTACACACACTACATTAAAATTTTGATAAATTACTAAATTTATCGAAATTTTATTATATTCTACGTAGTGGAACTTTTTCATAAAATATGAAAATTTAAGTTTATAAGACATAAATTTCAGTTATTTCTAAAAATTCATAATTCAGTTACAATGTATATTTTAGCTAACTTCTCTTATTTGTAAATAAATCTTAATTAGAATTAAAATGTTACTTGTAAATTTATATAAGGAATATATCATAAAAATGTTGAAATCAGAACAAAATATAAATTTTTTATATTTTGTTCTGTACATTAACTTTATGATTAGATAAAAAATATATAATATATTAATATATAACATATTACCACTATACAGAGTGTCCTCCTCTAGTTATTGGGACAAATTCAAACCATGAATTTCTTATAGCAAAATAATGAAAAAGTTCTTATAAACTAGGTCCCAAAACGCCGCATTTATGAGAAAATAAATCACTTCCATAAAATGTGCATTTCAAAGATCTTAAAGGACACATATGTTTTATTAATATAATAAATTTAAAACAAATTAACATAGTAGTTTAAGGTGAAAAAATATAAGAAAATATTAAACTACAATGTCAGTTTTGTTTTTAAATTTATTTAATTAATTAAAACGTTTCTTTTACTTTCTTTGTAAAAGTACTACTATAAAAACGTGCATATTTTTAATAAATGCGACGTTATCGAGCTTATGTTTATAAGAACATTTTTCATTATTTTGATGTAAGATATTTATTTCAATCATTTATTTCATCCTGTATACTCATTTTTTGTTTTTTAGTAGAAAAAAAATTTTTGTTACAATATTTTTTTATAACACGTTTATGATTTCACTAAAAAAATTCATATAGTATTAAAACGTATTCTAAAACTGATAAAAAAAAAATATAAATAATTTTAAATTTTTGGTTAGAACATGTATACGTATATATGATTAAAATATAAATATATTACTCCAATATTCAGAATATTTACACTCCGATTAAAAATTATTGTTTCTTTTAAAAAAAAAAAATGTTAAAATGTTAGAAAAATAATCAAAATGTATTTAAAATTTAAATTACGTATATTTATTTATATGAATGAGTCAAGATTCAAAATCGTTGAATTATTTAACTCTATATTATTTTAATTCAATTTATTTCAGTAAGAAGCAACAATATAAATTAGCCAAATACTGTGATGATATTTTAGGAGATCTTCTCCTCAAAGAACCTCTTCCTACTCATCCTGTAAGTACCATCATGCTTTTCATCATTATAATCGATAAGAGTAACAAGCGATCGATAAACGGGGAAATATTTTCCTAGTACTTTACTAAAATATTCGCTTGGCTTTATTATAATAATAATATTTTTATAAACCAATATCGAGTATTATGTTAAGATATTGCTTTCATCAAATATAAACATCAATTGAGATTTCATTTATTTAATTTTTATTTCTCAATAAGAGAATATATAGGAGAAATATATCCTTCACCGGAAGAATGTATACTTAGAAATATTTGATATTTTGTGTATTTTATATTTATTTCTAAGCGACTCGATGTTAACACATGCAACACGTATTCTATTATATGCTTATATTAAATTTTTCTATAAACAGCTGGAACCAGGAGTACCTCTTCCTAGTCCTAATGATCTAAAGAGGAAGATCCTTATCAAAAACAAAAGACTTCGTCCCGAAGTAGAAAAACGTAAGTTTAATTTTACATATAATAATGTTTATGCGATACATGTAATTACTATGAACATATTTAACAGAGGAGTTGGAACTTTGGAAAAAAGGCCAACTTCAAAATGATGACGACGATGATGATGACACGACTACGTCATCACCTAGTATCGCCATGTCGCCTTCTGATGAAGTTCTCAACGAATCGGGTAATTTGTTATTTTTTTATGTGTCACCAAAAAAATATTGTTATAAATTTAATAATTTTCTTGTCTTTTTTTCTGTGTAGAAAGAAAGGTAAAAGAAACATTGATCTAACTTAAAATTAACATTTGTGTGGAGCAATTTTTGATGATTGTTTTCGATATAATCAGGAAGCTTCAGCGGAACAATTAGCCATGGAAAATTACCAATATACAGGTGCGACTATCCACGTGCATCCTTATTTATCTTCGATGGTTAATTACGCTCAACCTATCAAGTTCCAGGGTTTCGAAATAGCCGAAGGTATGGTTTCATACTTAAACTCAAAAAAAAAAAAAAATGTGAATGCCTCATTGGCATCTATAAGTTATTCGCATAAAAATAAGGAAAACATTTCAAGCTTAATCGTTGTTGATGGCTCTTATGAAATATATAGCGATAGTATAAGGAAGGGATTGATTTTTCAATCAATAAAGAAGAAAGATTTTTAAAGTGTGAAAATTCCTTCCATTTTGGCAACTTTCCAGATGATTTTTTATACGAGATTTTTTTGGTCACATGGCTGAGATTGAATAAATCCTTTTTTCTTTTTCCGTTTTAGAAAGAAATATTCATCATCACATGTCTTCATTTGCCGAAAATGCTGCATTGGGTTATCTTAAATCTCAAGCTATCGAATTTGTCAAGTATCCTTTAGAAAAAAAATATCGTAATGCGACTGATCGAAGAATGGTAAAATATAATTAAAAACAAAAATTTTTATTTATATAATTCATTTGTTTTTTTTATTATTTTAATAATATAGAATATAGATTATAATTATTAAAATCTGATTAAAATAATAGCATAATTTATTAAGAAAATACAAGAAAAATTAAAACTAATTTTGCATCAACGAATATCAAAAGGGCGCAAAATAATGGATTTTGCTTTTTACATATGACAAAAGATGAAGTTTTTTTATACAGTTATCATCTTAATGTACATTTAGTTCTGAACTTTACTTTTTCTATATTATCTAGACACAGGAAATTATATAAATCAAGAAAGTTTTACTATAAACTATATATTATTTGTTTATTTAAATACACAAAATTACATTATTTTAATTTTTAAATCGAGATTAATACATTACTGAATAATCGAAAAATTAAATAAGATATATCTTACTATATTAAAAAAATATATAAAAAAGACAAAACACAAGAGAAACTTTAACTGCTATTCAGTTACAATAAAAGGCAGATGAGTCGGATATATCCAAAAGGAACGCGAGCAGATTCAAGCAACTTTCAACCTCAGGTAATGCATGCTGCAGTTTAAATTTATGTTAACGTAACGTTATAATGTAATATTCCCGTTTTTACTTTTAAGATTTTTTGGAATGCCGGTTGTCAAATGGTAGCTTTAAATTTTCAAACTTCTGACTTACCTATGCAATTAAATCAAGGAAAATTTGAATATAATGGAGCTTGTGGGTAAGCCATTTATTTATATATTTTTTCCTTTCATTTATCGTTATTTTTATTCCTAATTCGTATTTTTTCTGACAAAATTGGAGTTTCATGGAGTATTAAATTATAAAGATTTAACTGAATCTTTCCCGTTTTTGCAGTTATTTACTGAAGCCCGATTTTATGAGAAGATCGGATAAGACATTCGATCCTTTCGCAGAATCTCCAGTTGATGGTGTTATAGCGGCCCAATGTTCTGTTCGCATTATATCCGGACAGTTTCTTTCAGATAAGAAAGTTGGAACTTATGTGGAAGTTGACATGTACGGCTTACCCACCGACACGATAAGAAAAGAATTTCGAACTAGAATGATTCCCTCGAACGGATTAAATCCTGTTTACAACGACGAACCTTTTGTTTTTCGTAAGGTGAGTTATGATGCTATTTATCGACCGACAAAAATATAGATCCAGTTTAATTTATATCCTGTCGGTATTAGTTATTTATCTTGGGAAAAAAAGAAAAAATAATAGTAAAGAGATTAGTTATATCAAAAATATTTCAAGAATTGATTTTCCGTGCCTGAATCGATACCATGTTATTGATTCCAAAACCAAACTATATCACATAGTAATTATTTATTTATTGCATATTTTTAGATTTTACGATTATTGATTACTTCAGACGATTTGATTTTCAGATCGTTTTGCCAGATTTAGCTGTGATTCGATTGGCAGTTTATGATGAAAATGGTAAACTCTTAGGACAGAGAATACTTCCTATGGATGGTTTACAAACAGGTAACATATAGAACTATTTCTTTTCCTCATATTCTTTGTGCAAGAATGAATATTGATTGGATTTTATCTGTAGGCTATCGACATATTGCACTACGAACCGAAGGAAATTTTCCTACGTCGTTAGCTATGCTTTTCATTTGCATTGAATTGAAAATTTACGTCCCTGATGGGTTAGGAGGTAATATTATTCATAAATTTCAATTATCTGCCTTTTGAAAACTAGATTCTAATATTAATTTCCATTTTCCTCTTATCAACTAATTTATATGTTCCACGATTTAATGTATTCGTTTAATAAATATCAAAAATTAAAAACTTTCTACTTTGTTAATAAACTAGCAAACTTACACTTTAATCATTATAAAAAAATTAACAAATAAAATATTAAAATTATTTATAAAAATAATTTTTTAGGTGATTGTAACAATGCTTATAATGTACATAATCTATGTTCGCGTGATAACATGCTAAACATCCATCTGGAAGATACCGAATCATTTCTGGGTTCCATATGACCATAACTTCAGGGGAAGAACGAACTAAAAGGAAGAACGAATTAAAAGGGGAAGAACGAGCTAAGACTTCGTTTAAAAAACATTGAATTAATATCAATAGAATACAGGATATAAATGATTATGAAAACTAAGTATAAAATATATAAATTTACTAGATTAATGCTTTTATTTACTAATAATTGGAAATTCACATTATAAACAAATTTAATCGAAGGAATTCCTTATCCTTAACCATCCGGCCTGTTCCATCAGGGTATTGGCAATTATGAAGGATTCTGAAATGGTCGCGGATATATATTCTATATTCATTATGTAGATTTGATGGCATAACTTCAAATATTATTTATTATTATTGGATGGATGCATGATATAACGCGATTTTTATTACGTGAGTTTTCACGTAATGTAGTGTTTGGGCTCTTAAAAAAATTCTATTAATTAAATTCGGTAAATCGAATTTAATTAATAGAGTAAATCCCAATCTCAATCGTAACCCCAAAAATGAAATATTACGCCATAGAATTCAAATAATTTTTTCTTGATTTTCATAACAGTGGAATAATTAAATATTGCGAATATGTTTGCGTTGTTACGTTGTATAATACGTACTAGATCAATAGTTACATAGCAATATGTTATACAGTATTAAAATTTTATATTTTTATATACGGCGCAGAGTGGCCAAATAGAAACTCTTTCAGCTTTCACTCAGAGAATCCGAGAGCCCCTAATAAAAATTAAATTAATCTAACCATTGAATAAATCCGACAATAAAAAATCAATTAATCAGTTAAGAACGAGGAATTTTTATATCGTTGTCCTGAGTAAGTGGACAACAGCGTAAATAATATATCAGGCAATATATGGAAGACCATTGCACACAAAACTTTCAGAATAATATAACAAATGATGCTATATCTGTATTATTAATTTAATAAAATCTATTTTGATATTGGAATAATTAAATTATTTTTTTTAATAATTCTCCTACAAAATAATGTAGTTCTTATTTAGTAAAAATCTAACAAATAACTCTATTTTATAAAAGTTTAATATATAATTATGTATTATTTATGATTATTTTAGATCTGATGGATGCTCTATCGGACCCGAGAGCATTTTTATCTGCTCAAGAAAAACGTATTGCTCAAATGAAAGCTATGGGAATTGAAGAAGCAGATATTATGACCAAAGATTTAAAAATTGACGATAAGTCGTTTAGCGCGAAGAAAGAAGAAGAAAAGAAAGGTATAGTAATAGACTAAAAAAAAATGTAGTGATAGATTGAGTATAAAAATTCTGATAAGAAACGAATAGGTTTCTTAAACTGTTTTAGTACTAAAATATAATTGAAACGTAATATTAGAATTTTCAGAATATATTTAAACTTTTATACTAACCAATTTGAATTTTTTATGACGCAGACGAATTTAAAATGGATTCCATTACATTGGATGGTCTGAAGTATGAAAAACCTTATGTTAAAATGATAAAAAAACATCAAAAAGAAATAGAAAGTTTAAGGAGGCGCCATAATAAAGAAAAGAATTCAATTCAAAAAAGGCAATGTTCGGCAATAGATAAATTGGTCAAAGGATGTAAAAAGTAAGATTTATTTTATAGTACAGTAGGATCCCCATATTCGCGGGAATAGATTCCAAGCCTCTCCGTGGATAGTAGCAAATACTTTATATACTGTACATACCTAAGATAGTGTCGGCCAGATGATCGCGTGGTAAAGCTGCGGCTTACAACCCTGGAGGATCCGGGTTCTAATCCGGGTCCCACACCTCCAGTTTTTCATCAGGAGGGGTCCGGGTCCGGTCCTTTGAACCTCATCCTTCAAACATCCGGTTGACTCCATCATGGTGTTGGCCAGCCTATGTTGGGTGCTATAAGTGGCCGCCGCCAGTATAGTATATCCCTCGTGTGATATGGCGGCTTAACCTAACCTAAGATAAAGTTTAATTTATAAATATTCATAAAATATAATAAGACATTAACAACAATAACTTATAATAAAATAAATATTTGAGATACACAAATACAAATAAAGTGTGCTGTTAGGAAATATCATTGTTCTATAAAACCATCATTGCGGCTGAACCATAGCTTTTATTGTTCAACCACGATAATGGTTTTATAACTCTAATTTCAGAAATCAGAATCCAGTATACTGTACAGCCGTTTTATGCTGTTTATTGCTGACGATAATCATTTCTTTAATATATTGATTTCCATTAGTGAATATATCTACTTTGAACAAATTTTGATATCAAAGAATATATCAAACCATTAGATAATGCATACATAAACGATTCCATTATCGATGCATTTCTTGATATTGTTGAAATTGAAATGCTGTAACTGATTATTAATTATTATTAAATGTGGGTTGAATATTAATATTGTACGGTATTTTCAATTAGGACCGATTAGACATGTATACAACAGTGCAAGTATCATTTCATGTATTGATGTTAATCGATTTGACTAATATCAATACTGTATAGTGTGTATACAATATCGATATTAGTCAAAGCCATTTTTGCATAATTTCTTCTGTATAGATAGTTCATTATCATCCATCACTCTTACGTTAAAAATGCAGTGTTCCAGGGTATACTTGGTTCAATACAATTTACATTATTCTATAGAGGTTATCCAGTCTTAAACCAGTATCAGTAGACCCAGTGCGTACTAAAAGAATATATGCCATGCTATATCCTTTCTAGATGGCAGATGCCTATTGTCAACAGACATGATCTACTGCAGTTTTCTACACATTTTATCATCATTGGTGCAAATAAACGTGTAGCAAGTATCGATCTATATGCATCGTTGGTAGCAAGATATTCCTCGATTACATGATTTTGGCCTACTGATTATTCGTTGCATTGTAGATAGTTTTATTATAAACAAGATATTTTTTGTTTTTGCCGAAATAGATAATTTCTAATATCCAGACTCTTCAATATTCTACACATGATTCGGATAGAAATGGACCATTCTTTGACTAAGTCAGGGATGATGAACATATGACACACTGGCAAATTTTTTGGCGATTTTATAAAATTTCGTATATATTATTTTAGTTTAATATTCGGATCAGCACACGAGGGGTAATTTTTACAATTTCGTCATGGACACTTAAAAAAGTTTGCCATGTCTAATTTGAATTCCGCTGTCAGTTGTTGCCATGATTATTGCACACTGAAACGTATATTTTCGTGAAACAATCTTCACGATTCGGCAGTCACGCTGTTTTATATCATCTTCCGGCCGAATTTATGATCTTGATATTTTTGATTCCGATTTTCTTTCCACATATTAAACGCTTTTGAAATAATTATTTCTCAGAAACCAATAGTGTTTGTTTTCCTTGAACTTTAATTCCATTTAAATATCAGTCTACAGTTATATTTTCCACAAATTATAATAAATCATGTTTTGTGTATACGAAAGAACATGTAATCATTCCATGCAATATTTTCATTTCCGCAGTCTATATTTTGTTTTAGAAACCGATTGTCTTAAAGAGCAGCAGCGTGTTTATATCTCGAGACGTAAGCGCTAAGGGATTTCGGGGCTCTCAGTTGTTCGTAAATTAAATAGCATATTATTCTATACTGTATATACCGAGTGTCCATTTTAATCACACACTATAGGAAAATTAATGAAATTTCATGCTCCCTAATGCGCTAATTTGTTTGCAACCAATTTTATTTAAAAGTTTTTGATGGGACAAAACAAAAGAAAGTGTTTATAAGTTTGCTAATTGAACAGTTCGTGAAAACAGCAATAAAATGAGTCGGCCAAGAAGCTGCATACTGGTTGCTTTCTGAGAGATCAGGCTCTATTCTGTTTCCAGATATTTCAGAAGGAATGCGGACTCGACCTATTGAAATTCATCCTTTAATCTTTCAGCGAATTCTATAAAATGTGTCGGTGAATCTTGATAGATTCGGAAATGGCGGCCTTATATTGTATTTAATATTCGGCGTTATCATTGAATTAATCAATCATCCAATTTAAGATTTATCAGTTTGAATATTGAATAATGTGACGAAAACTTTCTACGATAGACTGGATTATTTTTTATCTGTTGATAAACAGTTATTTGAATACTAATTATGTAGCATGTTTAACTTTTTACTTATGTGGTTTAACGCCATTTTCTACCCGTGGGTATTAAGTGACGGGGCATTTCATTGTTTAACACGGGCCATCCATATCCCTGGTGGAATCAGCCATCAGATAAAGAATTGGATTTAATGAGCCGGGCCCGACCTCCCTATTAAAAAATTTACTGGTCTGGGACCTGGGAATTAAACTCCAGACAGCACGCTTTCACAGTGGCCATCCGGCCGATTATTTTTGATTTGAAGTGATAAGTATTATACTATTAAAATTAAATAATTAATTATATATAAATATCTTTCATAATCATTGTTCATACCATTTATTTGCTGGAATAAATAAAACCATATTTTCCTTTAAACTTAGGTTTTCACATTTTTCCTTTTTTATGGTTGGCTGATTAATTATATTATGATTAATATGATACAGAATATTGTATTACGGCATAAACTACTCCCGAATCTCGGGAGTCCTCTGGAGCTTTAAGCACCGTTAAAGATAACTTGAACAACAACATACGGCTATCATCATTTCAGTAGCATCCCATATGAGATCCGCAGAAAGAGTAAAGCATTCAAAAAACAAGATGAGCCCAGATCCATTATGAAAAATCAGAAAGCCGAATTGGTTTTTCAGATGAAGGTTTACGAGGCAGCCACTCAGCCGATTCATTTATTATTTTTAATTTATCCAGCCAACAGACTTACACTTTCATCCTTTTGTCACATCAGAAATCTTTTTTCTTCTGAATAATTTTTTCGTATTTAAATTATTGCACTAAGGGAGTAAGATCTTAGCATAATCTAAAATAGTATTAATTTTCGTACGGACCATTGCTTAAATATATCTATGCCATCCGATATATTTAGGCCCTAACAAATAAAACCCTAAATTGATTAAATACATATTTTTAATTATTATTTATACATAATGATAAGAAAAATTGATTATTTTTGTTATTTATAACAGAAATATACAGTATAAGAAATATAAAAAAATTCTGTATATAAGGTAGGTGCGAGTAATAAGGCCTATGTAAGGGAAATTATTGATTTCTCAGCTCGCAAACCCCCACATATATCGCGCAAGCACGGATTATATACATTAATGCCTTAGGATTGTAATAAACGTTTTATTATTTCTTGAAAGTATGTTTACAAGTTTTTTTTTAATGTTTTAAAAAATGATGCAAATGGGCCTTATTAAAACAGCTATTTGTAATAAGGTCCACGTTGGAAATGTTACAAAAAATATGAAATTGAACGGGTTCTAGCAGTTTGGGCAACGAAAGTCGTCCTTATCTTCGCGGGTGAATCCAATGCATTCATCATGTACCTATCGTCCACATGATCTCATGTCGGCCTGTTGCTCTTCACGGCAGATGAAACAGTACGAAGATTCCTTGGCTCTTCGTCCATCCGAAGTTAGGCTCGTCAATGTGGTCAATCTGCTCTTGATTTCTCTTGTTTTTTTTCTTCAATTTCTTGCGCCATGGTGTTGCTTTCGATACATTGAATTTATCAGATGATGATGCAAAGAGCTGTCTTTTTAGTTCTACAGCTCTGCTATTGATTGTTTTCCTCGCAGCTCTCTTTGGTTTATCCTGCTTTTGTCTCGGCATTGATAACAGCTGTGAGAAAGAAGACGAAGATTTTCTGAAGCTTTCCTCCTCCTCACGTCAGGGTGCCGCTTCAGAAAATTCCGCATCCAGAAAGTGCCAGCCATCTTTGTATTTTCGTTGAAGGGATGACTGATGTTGTTTAGCTGAAAAAATCTGAAGATGCAGTGTCTGATGCATTTTGGCGTCTTAGGAATACCTATATCTGCCATCCGGAACATTCTTGTTTAAAGTTCATCTTGTTGAGGAGTGAGCAAGGTATTGTGTCCCAATTTCCGTTCAGTAGAGCCTGACTTTATATGGTTCCTAAGAGTCCTGTGTGCAATGCCGTAGCGATCGGACACAATATATTTACTGTCCCCTTTTGCAATGTCCTTCAAGGCGTTTTCCATTTGTCCTGCAGTCCACTTTGCACGAATTCCTTTGTTGCGCCTATCTGCCATATTTCTGCAAGTTAAAATATTGTGTAAAATTAAATCTGTATAATTTAATGAAATTAACCAAATAACTTGCAGGGACTGATTTTCTGCCTTAATTGTACCCAGTTAATACTTATACATTTATATTATTTACGATATTTATACTCTTATATATGTATTATTTATTATTATATACACAGAGATATTAATATTAGTTTTCAAATATTATACTTGCATATTTCATCGATATGATGCAATAAAGTCCAGGCCTTAAAGCATCTAATAGTGTAGGCCTTATTGCCAAGCCAACGAGATTAATATTTTGCTCGTTTTCTAAGCCTAACACTTTCCTTAGCCGAAAATGTTATTATACAAGCCGAAACCCTCTAGCCCACTGTTGCTTACTGGGGTACTGTCAAGGACTGATTAAACTTACAGCATTTCTAAATCAAAGGATTATCAAGAACTATTTTTATAACAGGATAATCCACTTACCGATTTCAACTTTAACGTATTTCTATTTGAAAACGATTAGAGGTAATGGAATATTGAGAAGCATGGTGACTCAATTACACGAGACGGTTATGTTACCTGTACCGTGTTACCTGTCGGCTGCGGGAATTTTAGACGATATTCTGACATTGGGCCTTATTACTCGCACCTACCTTACATTTCATTCGAAAGATACTAATGAAAATTTGAACTCTTACTGCATTATTACTCCAAAAATATCAGAGTAATTAAATTAATAATATAATTACTGCATTATATTAAAATTCTCGATTTTTGGAGCCTCTGAAACTGGGAGCCCGAAACGCGTCTATCGTTTAAAAGAAGTTTGTATTTTTTGGCTAATGTGTGTATAATAAATAGAACTAACAGTTGAATACGATGAAAATAACGGCTATTTGAAAGATGCATGAAGCAATTTATTCGCTGGAGAAACTACAGAAATGGAGTTAAACCAAGAATAAAATAGATCAAATTCAAATGGAATTTTGGATATTCAAAAAGGAATGATGGCATATATTTTGGGGATATTTTTATTAATAAAAATAACAGGATGGGTAAACCCAAGATTTAGAGAAATGGAAAAATTCTGATGAAAGCCTTAAAAAAACAAATATTTAAGCAATAATTCGGTTTATCTCAAATTACACATTATTGAATGCTGAATAAAATGGAGAATCTTGAGATATGTGGGAATTTCAGAGGCCCGCTGGAGAATGTCACCTCACGTCCAATCGTAAATTAACGGGGTTGACAGTTTCGGGATAAACATCGGGTGAGGGTGTCTTTATTCCAGCCGGTCCTGAGTCCCAGGTGCTCCGTTCTCCACTATCTCCGAAAGAATAATAAACAATAGTCGAAGCATAACCCGTCGCGAAACTTCGTCCCTAAGACCGTAAATCTCGAAAACAAAACTGTTTACGTATCGTGGACGGAAGGATCGTGCCTGCACAGGTGTCCAGGGACTATTGCCGTAGACCCCACCTGCAAGTGAAATAATCAACAATAGTCGGGAGCGATCGGAATCCGAGCTTTTGAACTAAATGCCACGTTTTGTCATATTTTCCCTTTCTCCCGGGAAGTCGCTATGTTTATTGTTTGACAAGAAGGATAAGAGAGGACTGGGACAGAAAAATTCAGTTGGTTCCAGCCCGAGCCAGAAGACGGACCTCTCTTCTTTCTGATCCAAACCCAGCCGAATCTCAGGTTTTGATATGAACCGTCAGTCTCAGATCGTCGAGACGACTCGCTAGGAACTTCCGACGATCTCGCCTGAGAACCTAGACGCAGCTTACCATTTAAGAAAAGGACTGTAATCATCGTCCATCCATCTCTATAAAGAAGAGATCATTACCTTGGTTCGAGTTCGATCCCGAGTGTACGAACAATCTTCGCAGTCGGCGACTTGAACGTAGACCAACCTGGACTGTCCACACTCCGGATTCTGCGCCTTTCTTCCTTCCCTAAGGACGACGCCTTAAAGTCACGACCCAAAGGAGCACCCATCCGTTCCCGTCGGTAGAACAACATATCCTGCCGAGAACTACCTGCCAGAGAAAATACTCATTGTTGTTAAGGTATTGTCCTCCGACTTTGATTGTCGGGTTTACTATAACTGTAAAAATTCTCTCCAATAAAAGATGATATTTGTTTACACAAACGTTGTCTCCGAGTCCGTCTGTGTCTAACGTCTCGTTACCCATCCTTACCAACGCCACACGCCGCCGAAAGGCTAACCGCCTGTTGAGCATCGTACTGTCGTATCTTGCGGGCTCGGCGGGCCTCACAGATATATAATGAATCAATCTGAAATTTTCGTAAGTTTTATCAAAAATACGGCATATGTATGTAACTGTACATTTCTGTAGTTAATATTGAAGTCACAATTTTAAAAGAATAAATGTATTTTTCCATTGTATATTCTCATAATTTAATCGTTTTGAGATAAATATCAAAATTATAATACTGTATATAGTTTTTGTATGATAAGAAAAGACATTGTAAATCGTTAAATTTTACTTTTATAAAATTTTGTTAAAATTATATTTGCCTATCATTTATAGATTATTTATAAAAATTCAATAAAATGGTAAAATTATAGTATTTAGAAAATGTCTTCCATATGTGTGTATCTTCATTTCAGAGATGACCTCGTTAATGATCCACGAATTCGTGAATTAGTTGTAGAACAAATACGACAATGGTCTGAACTTTTAGAAAAACAAAGAAAAGAAGAATGGGAAGTACTGAAGAATCAAGCGTCTCAACAAGGTGATATATTAAAACGTCTTCTGGAAATTGCTCAAACAACTCAAGCTAAACAGTTGGAAACAAAATTTGACAGAGAGAATAAAGATATGAAGACAAAACAAGCCAAAATATCTGTGGAAACAGCCAAAGAGGTTGCTAATGATCGAACTTTAAGAAATAAAGCTGAAAAAGAAAGGTAAATCATTACTTCATATTTAAAAATTTTATCTACGATATAAATATTAAAAACAACATATATATTTTTATTTTTAAAAGGAGGTTGAGAGAAAAAAATAGTAATAATACTAAAAAATTTATTGAAGAAAGAAAATCAGCTGCTATGAAACAAGCAAAAGAAAGAGAAAAATTGCAAAAAATACACGAGAAGCAAGTACAAGACTTAATAAAAGATACAGAAACAGTAAGTTTTGCATTATTAATTAAACTCATTGTTATTTTAATATCTTTCAATTAATATGAAGATAAGATACAATGTATTTCTTTATAGCTTTTATCTTAAGTTTATAAAAACAACATATTACGTTATATATTTTAAATTATTTACTAGTGAATAGTCTTTTGAAACCAAAGAAATCAATACAATATAATATATAACTTAAATATCAACAAAATATTTTCTTGGGATAGGATCCTTTAATATCATTACTTTAATATAGTAGAATATAGATGATATTTTTTTTATATAGGCCTATTTTATATAACAAAATATGGATTATTGTATGTGCTTTAAATAAAAAAAAAAGATACACAAATTAAAAGAGCTACTTACAGTTATGATACAAAATGGTACATCAAGAAATTAACAGTTCTTAAATAGCTTTTTTTTAATCACATGACATCATATTGTTTTTTAATCAAATGGGATTCAATTTTACTTTTTGTCCCTCAACATTAAATAAAGTTTTGGATTTGATTTTATGACATCATATTGTTTTTTAATCAAATGGGATTCAATTTTACTTTTTGTCCCTCAACATTTAAAATCAAATCCAAAACTTTATTTAAAAGCATGTTTGTGCATATGTTATATAAATATTTATAAAGAATTGTTGCACAACTTAGATAATATATAGAAATTGTTGTTGAAAATTATTTTTCAGTGATCGGAATTCTATTAAATGATTGTTTTTGTTGATTTCAAAATATTCTACTATATTGTATATAATTATGTAGTAGTAATGTATTTATTATTACATATTCATACTATATATTGTCAGGATATAAGGATTATTTCTTTATATTCTGCATATCTAAAAAAACTTAAAAGTTAAAGGTCTTTTTACTGGATAATGCTAATTTTCACTAAAATTAAACCCAGACATTGTATTAACGACAAAAAATGTTACTAGCATTTCAAGAATTCTATTTTTATGTAGTAGTTAAAAATTTTATGAATTATAAATATGATTTATTTGAAAAGATAAGGCTTTATCCTTGTTTTCACTATCAATTTAAAATGCTTACTCAATCTGCATTCAAAACTGAATCAGTTGAAATATAAATAATTTGCATATTATAATGCATTCCTATGGTTGCAGAAATAAGGAAAATGGATAAAAAAACTCTTTTCCACAAATAAATCATACGTGCTAATAATACAGAAAAATCAATATAAAAAACTTACAAATTTTTGAATTTTTCTTTGTATTTTATATCTCATTGAGCTATAATTACAGTATTTAGGTTAAAACCATATCAAAATTCAATATATCTATAAAATTGAAACAATGAAAAAATTACATCATATTAATATGCTTATCTTCTATCTCCAATTTGTATTTTGGCTGAAAATAATTTGCATATTATATATAATTATTAATTAGTCCATTAATTCTGAAAATATGAAATAAGAGAGAGACATTTTTTCTTAAGTGTTTTAAAGCTTCTCAAATCATAAATAACCTCTTTCATTCATACATGCCATGATGCATTTATTAATAAGTGCAATAGATGTATTGTCCGTCCACGAAAGCTGCGCCTAGCTAAGGTGGATGGGTCCAAATGCAAAAAGGGAGAGTATTTTATTAGATAAAAATTAACAGAATTTAATATAATATTAATTCAATAAATATACTATTTCCAACGTCGAAACTAATCATCATTTAGCATTCAACATTAAATAATTACAATAAACTTCCATTTGATTTCAGTTATCTTGCATTTAAAAACATCCATGTGTGAAGCTGTCATCCCTATTTTATCACTGGACTCGTTCAGTTTAGCGCACGTGTACTTGCGTCGACGATTGCGGACGATTGGTATTTTGATGGTAAGCTGGACAGACAATATATCTAGAGCCCTGAATCTTCAGACCCCAAAAATTCTTATTTACAAAGGAATTTCAAAATACTTTAATGCCTTGAAAGATATCATTATGCATCAGTGGTGCATTTATAAGACAAGACATTATTTTAAAATTAATGTTCCTAACAAATAATTTCCTCTAATAAATTCTTGTATTATTGCATTTTGTTTGGCATATTTTACTTATAAAAACACATCTAATCAGCTGTTAATATTAACATTAAAAAAATAATATACACAAAAATTAAGCCATTGAAATATAATTTTTTAAAGATTTGTCTAGTTACTATTAGATTGATTGGAAGTATTTAGGCATATCAAAAAATTTGGCTCATACAATGTATTCTTTTAGTGAACTTCAAATTCAGGCTTATCTGGTGCAATTAAGCATCAAGATATGCCTGAATTTTGATATACTTATAACATATACAGGTAATCCCTGACTTATGTTGATCCATACTTAAATAGGATTATTTTTAGATAATGAACTGGGCCAAATCCTAGCCCCTATAGAAAAACTGGAAATGTTTTGGATCTGGATTTAATTCTGTGGCTCAGAATTAAATCTGGATCCTCCAAGGTGGTAAGTGACTGATTTGTGGGTTTATTCTTTAATATAACTATTTTTGGTGTTATACAGTTCTAATGTGCCACAATGATATAACATATGCTCCAGCATATATAGGGTTTCACTGAATGATCCATCTATGTAAATCAGGGACTGCTTGTATTATACTAAAATATGAATGATTCCAGTATTTAAAAATTGTTGTTTCTTATTTTAAGGTACAACTTAAATTCAAACATTATTCAATAGGCTATTTTTGGTGTTATACAGTTCTAATGTGCCACAATGATATAACATATGCTCCAGCATAGATGGATCATTCAGTGAAACCCTATATATGTAAATCAGGGACTGCTTGTATTGTACTAAAATATGAATGATTCCAGTATTTAAAAATTGTTGTTTCTTATTTTAAGGTACAACTTAAAGTATTGAATAATGTTTGAATTTTTGTAATTAAGTTATTATTAGAATACTGAAAATCAGCATATAATATATGAAATGTAAAAGATTAATAATACTGATTTTCTTACAGACAATTGAAATGTATAAAAATGCAGAGATTGAATACAGACTAGCAGCAAAGATGGAATGTTTCATTTGAAGAAGTCATGGAAAAATAATGCAAATGAGAGAAATTGTGATAATCATTATACAAAAATTTAATTTTATTTTTTTTTTTCAAGATGGTTTAAAAATAACAGTTATACATATATATATTTTATTCTGTTATTCTTCAAATAATTTAACATATAGACAGCAACAATTATTTGTAGATATATATATAGATAGCTTTATGACCAGTAGAGATAAATATATTGTTGCATCAACAGGATAATGTTAAATTGTAATGTTTGTTACATTTTAAAGAAATTTATTGTTTAAGAAACAATTTTGTCTATGATCTAATTTTATAAGCAACTCTTTTAAATCTGAGATGTAAAAAAAATAATTTCTGTATGAACCTACAAATCTTTGAATTTTTTGCTAACAATGCATTTGTGTCAAGTAATTCCCGGCCCTATATTTTGTAGAAATTTGCGGGAAGCATTGTTAGAACAAATTTGTTCAAATTTAAGAATATTTTGTATGCCATATGTTAGCAGTCATTAAAAATGATTTAACTTGTTGAAATTTAAGTGAATGAAATAATAATTATATAAAAACTGCATTTGGTAAAAAATAAATAAAAACTACTACAATTTAAAAAGCTTTCATTACAAAATTTTATTTAAACTTTACTTTGGATATAAATTTGGCATTACAATGGAAAACAGTATTTATTTTTTTTTATATATTAGAAATGTCTAACACAGTTAATTATAAAAACAAAATTTTGAAATAATTATCATTCCTTTACAGTAAAAGTTCTGAGTGCATTATTTTGCATTTCTTCTATATAAGAAGAAGCAAATTACAATTAAGAATATAATAGCACATTTCCAATTTATGAACTAAATATCAATGCTATTAAAATATAATTACAATATAAACATTAAATAAAACACAAATATCTAAAATTTTTCATAATTTTGACTTTTAAAATATCATCACCATCTAGGTCTAATATACCAAAATATTACATTTTATTAAATCAAATGTATGAGATTCTAATACTCTAAGCATCAGATCATTCATGCAATAATGTTTTAAAGCATTTTCTTTCTAATGTAAACAATTCTGTTGACTTATCACCATTACCAACAAAACTTGTGCTAATAATAATATTGAAAAAAAATTGTTTATTCTGACATTTCAAAATTATAGCATTTTCCTTATAGATTTTTGTGCTTAAAATATTAAGTGCACTTCACAATTCTAACAATATATTAACATGTAAAAATATTCCTCATACCAAATACCTTAACTGCATATTATTAATAGATGAGCTGCCCTGCAGCTTTAATGAAAGACAATTGTTAATGAGTAATAATTAAAACTTTTATTCTGTTTTTAAATATTATTATTATTTAAAACAGTTAAATTCATCTATAAAATATCTTAAAATTTTAGTAAATCTTAATTTTGCCATGTAAATATTGATTTAAGTACACTTATGATTATGAACAGTCTGATAAAAATTTGAAAAAATATTTTTATATATTATTAAATAGATACATCATTTAGTAAATCTTAATTTTGCCATGTAAATATTGATTTAAGTACACTTATGATTATGAATAGTCTGATAAAAAGTTGAAAAAATATTTTTATATATTATTAAATAGATACATTATTTGCAAATGACAGAAGTACATTTCAGCCTACCTTCCGAAGAAAATGAAAGTTTATAATATCAGGCCAATGTCTGCCTGTGTCCCTCCACTAATAATTTTTTTAACTAATTAGCAGATTTTCATAAAATCTGGTAGTGATGATCTGCCATTAAAGGACACTTCAATGCTGCATTCTTTAATTCTGCAGGATAAAACTAAAAAAAATGAAATTCTAAGTTTGTATTAGTATCAATAGATGGCACTAAGTGTTAACAGTTTAGGGATGCCATATGGTTTGTGATTTCTTAACAAAGTGCTCATCTCAATATCTATCGCCATAAAATCTGGTAGTGATGATCTGCCATTAAAGGACACTTCAATGCTGCATTCTTTAATCCTGCAGGATAAAACTAATAAAAATGAAATTCTAAGTTTGTTTTAGTGTCAATAGATGGCACTAAGTGTTAACAGTTTAGGGATGCCATATGGTTTACGTGATTTCTTAAAGTGCTCATCTCAATATCTATCACAATAATGTCACAGTCATTGTGATAGATGCCATCCTGATGTGATGTCATTGTGATATCACATCAGGACTGCAGCATCATCGTTACGGATTTGTGATCCATTATTATTGTTTCATTGTGGCTAATGGATCTGTAACAATAGATGCCATCACAAAACTTAAATTATTTATGATGTAACAATATGTTATGTCACAATGTCATCATCATCTTGGCAAACATGATATTTATGTTGATAAAATTAGAAACATAAAACCAATGGATTCTAAAATGATAAATTAAAATGATACCTTCGGAAAGTAGGCAATTTTAGTACCTTTCTGGAACTTGTACAAATTAACAACATATTTTTTTTCAAATTTGTTTACAAAGATATACATTAAATACAAAACTAAAATTTATTTAAGTCAGTCAGTAGTTTCCAAATTATATATGGAGCCTCTCTTTTTTCTTATAAAAATTTATCATCCTCTTTTTTCTTAAAATTATCTGCATAAATATTTATTAGAATGCATGGAACCTAAGATAGTCTGCACTTATGAAGGGATTGTTTTTGAAATATCCATTAGTTTTTACCATTGTTTTACCTCGAGAGGATCTTCCAACTCCAAGAGGATGATACCAGTTTGGAAAACATTGATCTAAACTACTAAAATTAAGATAAACATTTGTCTGAAATTTTTCTAAAACTATAAATAAATATATATGGCCAAATTTTTTTCTAATAATTTAAATTAACATAGTATTAAAAACCTGGTTTCTAGTTATATAAAATTTAGAAAATTTTTTTTAATAACCTAAAAATGTAACTACATATAATAAAACCAAACAAAAAATATATATGTTTTATGTGATATTTTATATTTATATAATATAAAATGACTTAATAAATTTAGAAAGCATTAAATTTATTATTATT
>AYEL01091675.1:0-75396 GCA_000484575.1 Olivierus martensii | reverse complement strand
GAAGTAAGTTAACTCTTCAACTAAAATATAATACGTTAGCATATAAGAAAATAACGATAAATAAATAATAGAGTGCATAATAAAATAAAAATAGGACAGGTCCAAGTTAACCTCCTCACAAGGTTACTAAGGGGGCGGGGTCAGTTCCAACCACGGGCTGCACCCACACCTTTGGAAGGGGGCCGGATCATGAAGGACGGAGATCACCGGGCCGGGTCCAGTACTCCGAAAAAATCCGGGACCAGACCCGGGTCCTCCTACGTGGCACCACCAACGCGTTACCACTGGGCCATCCGGCCGCGAATTTTAATACAGTATATTGTAAAATGTCATATGTTGGTTAGATTCAAGGAAAATTTTGACATATAATCTCAATATAAGAAGCCTACTATTCTTGTTTTTTACTGTTTACTCGTTTTTAAAATTTCTGCAAAATAGGAAAATTATACGAATTTTATTGTAAGTCTAGACTTACAATAAAATTCGTATAATTTTCCTGTTTCTTATTTCAGTGCGTCAAAAGTAGAATAAGAATAGCAAATGAAAAAATTAACATGAATATAATATATGATAGTTTATGGTTATTTTATTATATAGGTATAATTGCGAGATTTCTAGGAATAAGTTATAATCAAGAATGTCTAGATGGACTGCTCTAATAGCTAGTGGTCAGCAAAAACGAATTGGAAGGATCACGTAATATAAAACTTGATATTGGGGTATTACACTCTTTTTTTATTATTTGAATCTGGTCATCACACTTATTAACATAAATGGGATATGTCTGGCTACCAAAACAAAGTCAATTTGCTACATCGAATAGCACATTTTGCATCCGCCATCTTTTAGAAAAGATATTACACTGTTTCGGCCAGCTTCGTTTATCTAACATTGAGCAGTCCATCCAGTCTATTATAAAACATTCTTGGCTCCCACTTAGTAATCACCACTAATGGGAAAGTGGGATCATCTGTTGACTAAAAAATATCATATGGGCCGAAAGCCAAAGCGTTTCCATGCAACCAGGCCAGTCTGTCCCATTGCAGAATGGCTCCAGGAAAAGTGCAGCACTTTTATCTTGGAAGATTCAGGTTCAATTTCCAATCTCAACTCTGAATTTTAGGAAGATTAGGGATTGTCTTCATATTGAACTTATCTTTATCTGACAGCCGGTCTCATATGGTATGCAGGCGAGACATGGTGAGCTTTGGAAGAGCCCTGGCCATATAATACCTAACAAGATAGAAAGCTGAGTAAAACCTAGAGAAAAAATTTCATTCATTCTAATGAAAAAATAATTTAATAACTTGTAAAATTTAGTCGGCAGAATGATCACATGCTATCTGATTTGAGTTTACTTCTTGAGCCTTACATTTCTAGGATTTTTCGGAGAGGGGTAGTCTGGCCTGGTGAACCCCATCCTCCAATATCTCAACTAACTCCACTATAGGTCTAGCGAACTCGTGATTGTCCTAAGTGGCCTACCTCTCATTTATTAAGTTGATTCGGCAGTATAAAAATCTATTTTTTGTCAACGACAAAAATATGACGCCACTTTCCATTCGTTAAGAGTATTAAGTGGCCGGACGAAATAAGCTCTCCATAAGCTGCCCACATATTAAAAAGCTTTAAAATATATTACATTTAATACCGAATCAAATAGAACACAATTAGTTCATAAGTATAGCTATAAAACAGTGTATTTAAATATCTATATAACAACTTTATTTATCTCAATCAGTTGACATTATAAATTATGATAAAACTACTTAAATATAATATATATGTATTAAATGATATATAATTATATCGATTATGTATCTATTCTTTCAATTTTCTATTCTTTAACTTTTTTAGATTTTATGCAAATTAATATCAACACAAAATTTAATGAAAATATTACAGTATATCAAATAAAATTTTACCATTATAATAAATATAAAAAATAATAAATGCAGTATACTAATTTATTTAAATATTTTCATAATCTGAAACAAGCCGTGTAGTCGCGAATTGCTACTGTCTCCATTTTTAGACCAGTAGATTACATAGCTATACCACATGAATGTGGTCTTCGTCGAAGGGATCTCCGCAGATCACATGGGGAAGAGGTCTAAATACTTCGAATAGGTCTGAATATGGAACTTCCGGTGAACTGATCAAACCGGTCCACGAAGTACTCTTTACTGGTACTTCGAACACGGCCTAAGTGATGGGGAAAAATAAGTCTTCTTCGGGCTGCCAAACCCTTCGAAGGAGTCGGCCGGATTGGCCGCGTGGAAACGCTTCGGCTTTCCACTCTGGAGGACTCGGGTTCGAGTCTCGGGTCCCACCCCTTGAAAATTTTTATCATGGGGTCCGGGCCCGGCCCGTCGATCCCCGTCCTCCACAATCCGGCTGACCCCTCCGCAGGGGTGGGCAGCCTGTGGAAGGGCTTGTTTCGCCCTGCCACTTAGTATTCTCCCTGAATGGAAAGTGGCGTCATCTGTTAACAAAAAAAAAACCTTCGAAGGAGTCAGCCAGATTGTGGAGGACGGAATTTGATGTGCTGGACCCGGATCCCATGATAAATAATTTCAAGAGTGGGACCAGAAACTTGAATCTGATTCCTCCAGAGTGGAAAGCAATCCAGCCGATTACGGCCGGATGGCCGAGTAGTAACGCTGTCGGCGTGCCACGCAGGAGGACCCGGGTTCGAGTTCCGGATCTGGCATCTCCTGAAAAGTTTTTTGGGGGTGCTGGGTCCGACTCAGGTCTCTGGGAACCGATGAAAAGGCTATTCTGTAATTTTTGTGAATGTGCATGCTTGAGTCCTGTTAGGAACTTTATAATTTTCTTTCCTATTAACATATTATAAATGAAATTTAGGAAGTTACTCAATCCATTGAGTAGCTTCCTACCCTCTCAAGGGCGCCCTCCTTGACATGGCGAGAGGGCTTACTGGCTGTCACGATGTCTGTACCTGTTCAGCCGGGTCGGTACTTCCATTAGTGTTAGGGAGAAACTAAGAGGTTGCCAACTGCTTGGCGAAATTCAGGCGAAGACGACCCCACACCACGGGTGGACGTGTGCAGACGTCGGTGTGCATCAGTGGCTGTCGAAAAGGAGTGGTTCCCTCGAGTAGACAGCTGCGGGAAGTCCTAGCCGAATAATTCGCCCTCGGATCTCGTTTGACTTTCTATAGAGAGATCTAGCAGCAACTGGTCGGCATGGGATAGTGAACTCCCAGTAATAGCTGCCCCTAGTGAAGAAATTCCTATAGGGTCGGTAGAGCGTGGCTGCACCCATCCCTCGCTGATGGATGCTCTGTAGTTCGCCACTCGACCATCCGAGTCCCTGCGGATCCGGGATTAAGAATCGGACCGACGTATGCCCTGCATGAGGTACGAGTCCTCTATAAGAGTCCCAATTCCAAGGCGTTGTACCGTGCCGAGGGATGGATGGTGGAGGGATAGAAGCCGTTACGGTGCCCACCCGAGAATTGGCCTTGCTCGGGCTGAATGGGTTCATCCAGAGGTCGGGGAAGGTTGATTCCCTAGGGAATCACCAAACCTCGGGGAGTTAATCTGAACGATATTCGGCCACGGCAAGGCGCCAGAGCCCGGCCATTGCACGGCGTCTGTCGATATCGTCTCCAAGATGGCCCACCAGTCAGGCGTTGACAGTGAGCCGCATCGGTGATCGAACCGGGGGAGATTCTCGCTCATTTTCCAGTTGGGTTGGACCGCACGATCACGCGTTCCACCTTCCCGCTGCGATTATTAGTAAGGGTTCTGCATTCTAAGGAAGATTCGCCGATTCCTTTCTTTCCGATCTTCCAGCGGGCTGCCGTATTTTTGCGGCGGTTTTGCCCGAGCTATGGTGTCCTAAGGTGATCTCCTTCTTTAGAACTGGTTGTAGCAAATCCGTTCAGCCCGTGTCTTCGCTCTCTGTGTTGACGAAGACGATTCTCGGCCAGTAAAGGTCGCTTCAGCGACACAGTGCACGGGACACGTATACGGCCTTCTTACCCCTAGGCCTGGCAAACCTGAGCGAATCCGCCGTATACGTATTTCGTTCGCTTCGTGGACCAAGAGGTGGCAGGCGAGTTTGCACCCGAGTGGCAGGCAATAAGCCGAGATTATTCTCGCAGACGTGAAGTACCCTCGTAAGTGGAGCAGGGAAGCAGCCTTTTGGTCTGTCTCAGAATACGAAATGAGCACCTCCACGGGTGTGAGTGCAGCCAGTGGTTGGAAGTGGCCCCGCTCCCTTAGTAATCTCCCTGATTGGAAAGGGGGTGTTAAAGAAAAAAAAATAAAAGATAAAAAAAGCTGCCCACCTCTGCAGAAGGGTCACTCGGATTGTGGACGATAGGCCCATATCTAATGATAAATTTTTCCAAGGGATAAGACCAAGACTTGAACCCGGGTCCTCCAGATGGAAAGCTGAAGCCACGCGACCAATCTAGTCGACAAGCGTAAAACATATTAACAAAACAAGTAACTTGTGAAATTTAAGCTATAGACCCAATTGATCAATCTTCCAGGTGAAGTGTGAGGTTCAACAATCATAGATGTTAACGAATTAGGAGAGGCGGCCTGATGGCCGAGTGGTAACGCTGTCGGCATGCCACGCAGGAAGACCCGGGTCTGATCTCTCTGAAAAGTTTTTTCGGGGTGCTGGGCCCGGCTCGGCGATTTTCGTCCTTCACCATCCGGTCTCCCTCCACGGGTGTGGGTGCAGCCCGTGGTTGATACTACCCCGCCCCTTAATAATCTACCTGATTGGAGGGGGGCGTAAAATATAAAAAAAAACGAACTTATGATGGGCATTAAAAGTGACCCCCACCAAATACAGAATATCCCAAATATGATATGGCAACTTAACTAATACTTTGCTAGCCGGATGACTGCGGTGAAACGTTTTTTTTTTTTACTGTGCATTTTTATGCCGCTCCCCACCATGAAGTAAGTTGCAGTTCCCATCACGGCCGCCCACATCTGTCTGCCGAATGGCCGCGTGGTAAAGCTGTTGCTTACAATCTTTATCTACTAAAGACTTATTATTTAAGACATGCTACCATATATAGAGATCTTGTAAATAATGCATTACATTTTATTTTTAAATAAATGACTAGTTTGTTGATCTTACATTTACACTTTAAAAAGATGCATTTGGAATTATATTAATACAGAAAAATTTGAAATAAAATACTGTACAAAATTACCATTATATAAATATGATGATTTAGAACTTAAAATATCAAAAGTTCAAAGATTGAAACTGTTTGCTATTTAAAAGTTATTACACTAATGAATAATATATTTTATTTCAACTATTTTGCATTAATTTTAACCAGTATATATTATTTTGACGATATATTATTATTACTTATATCAACATTTATATCACATTTATGAAAATTACAAAAAAAATAATAATTTCATTTGTATAGTATTTATGAAAACAAAAAAAAATCAATAAATAAGTTGGAATCACAAAATTTAAATGCATGGACTAATACTGCATTTAGTTTCAATCTTCCTCTCTAATTATATATTCTACAGCTTCATCTAATGCGTCATGAAAGATATTAGATTGATAATAATTTTCTATCTTATATTTATTAGGTCTATCATTCTTTCCTATATTATCCATAACATTGTACACAGGTAAATGAACCTCACCAAACAGAACATCTAAAGCATCATCAATAGCATTCTGTAGAGGATATATTTCTTTAATTAAATCTAATTCAACATAATTTATAGGATAGAACTTTTTACCCAATTCAGTCTTAATATTTTGATTTCCAATTATAAGGCTGGAAGCATCTAATATTGCTTCTTGAATAATTGACTTTGAAGTCTTTTGTAATGTTTTTGTAGTCTCAGGTAAATGTTGAATTATAGCAACTGTTTTTCTTTCACTTTTAACACCCTTGATTGCTTTTACAGCATCAAATAAAGCCATTTGTAGTAAGCTAGTTGGCATATTTAAAATTTTTTCAATTTTATCATCTTTCTTTTGATTTATGGGTTTTGTTTTAAACCCATATTTCTTGCAGATAAGACAAGAATAATCTTCAATGTTTTCTTCTTGTTTTCCTTTAAATTTTGAATGTAACCCAATATTTCCCTTTATATCTTCTGTTGCACTATTAATTAAACTGATATTTTGAGTATTCTTTTTTGGTGATTCTTCTGGTTTTGACAATGTTTCTTTGGTTCTTGTTTCTTTTTTTATTTTATTAATTAAATTTCCTAGAGAAAATTTCTGTTCTTCACATAATTGCTTTAACTCTTCTACTAAAATATTTTGATCTTGCATTGTTTCTTGCAATTTTCTTACATTCATTTCTATATTTTTTAATCTAGTTTCTTGATGAAATTCTTTATCTTTCTCTTTTAATGATTGTCTGATATATTCTCCTACTATTGTTAGAGCTGCAATTCCAAATATTATAGTTTCTCCTAATAATTCAGCACCAAGTTCTATTGCCATTGTTTCATTTAATTTAGGAACTTCTGCTGGTTTTCCAAGATTCAATAATCTCATTTTGACATTTACTTCTAGCCAATGATATACTGAAATATAAAATTTTTTAAATTAATATTTGAAATCCATAAATTAAATACTCTTATTAGAGACATTGTACAATTACTAAAATAAATAATTATATTAAATTCTTTTGTGCATACAGAAAAAATAATTAAATATCAAAAAGTTATAAATACTGTCAATTTTACAAAAATATACATTTTAATGAAATAAAAGATTTAAATTATTATAAAATAAAAAATATTTTGATAAGACAACAGAACAATTTTCTCAGAGTGTTTTTTGTTTAAACCAACTATAGTCGGATCTCCATAAATCGAACTTCTATATATCGAAATTCTCCGTATATCAAGGTTTTTTGTTAGTCCCGTGAAATTTCCATTGATATTTGTTTCTATATATCAAAAAAAATTTCTATATATTGAAATTTTTAATTTCAGAGGCAAGGGAAAAGGATAAGGTAAGGAGTCTAGATTGGGTCTGGCTAGAAAAAGCCGACAAATAAACAAAATGGATAAGTCGATTTGTACTGTAGAGGGGGTTAGTGTAAAGTTCTAGGCTTGTTTCGGTTTTGTATGTTACTTGTGTTAATTGGCTTAAAACCAAAACCAAAACCAAACCGAGAGATTTTAGTTAGTCTTTGTTCAGCTCTACTAAAACGTTTACCATGTCAAAGAGAAAGTTGTTGAGTGTTGCAGAAAAAGTGGAATTGCTAAAAGATGTGTCAACAGGCACAATAAATGACAAAATCTCACTTAATGAATATTTAAACGTGGATGAAGACGTTATCGTAGCAGAATATCCGACAGATGATGACATTTTAAGTTCAATAAAAGATAGTGAAAATCAAGATAAAGACAGTGAAGCAGATGAAATAGAAGTTCCTAAACCTTCCAAAAAGAAATAATGGCTGCATTTGAAATGATTCGCCAAGGGTTTCGATTTGCAGAAAATGTGCCCGACAATATTTTTGAGTTGTTCAATAAATGAGAACATTTTTATGAGGAATCTGCATTGAAATTATTTCAGCAGGATATTCGAAATTACTTTACACCTGATAATTAAATACAATATTCTAATTTATTTTGTTTATTAGATGCATGTTTTGTCCATCTTATTTTTCATTTATCTATTACATGCAGTAGACTTTTAATATATTAATATACTGTATATATATTTTTAAACATTAAAAAAATTCATTTGTATATTTTTTCCCAAAACTTTTTCAAATCATTTAAGTTGGAGTTTTATAAACCGTGAGCCACCATCGCCAACATTAGGGGCCGCGAAAAAGGCGATACAGACAAAATATCACTTAACTACTATGCTACATTAAAGAAAATTCAGGTTTCTATATAACGAAGTTTCTATATATGGAAATTTTTCTAAGACACCTTCAATTTCGATATATGAAGGTCCGACTGTATTTTTCAAATGTAGCCAAGAGGATTTTAGTGCGGCCACATAAAAAGTTTTCATATGTATGTGGAAAACAGAGTTCAAGGAATTGGTAGATATATATATATATATTCAAATCATATTTATTGTGTTTATAGTACTACAGTATTTTGTTTAAGAAGAAATTAAGAGAAGTCATCAATAAAATACTGTTATAATAAAGAGATCACGTTTTTATTAATCCAAATCGGTAAATGTTATTTATTTAATTGAAAAATTATTATTATTATTTCAATAAAAATCAAATGATTGAATAAAAAAATTCTTATTTCCATATAATAAAAAAATAAACTTTTTATCACATTTAGGTTAGTTCAATCATGTCAATGAATTTCACAAAGGAACTACCACAGAATTATCAATATTCATGATTGATTATCCAAAAGCTTAAATTGATTTCAATGTGCAAATGTTTCATAGATATTGAAACCAATCAGTTGCAATCAGTACAATCATTGAAAGAAAAAAAAAAAGAATTTCATCAAGAAACTAGATTAAAAAATATAGAAATGAATGTAAGAAAATTGCAAGATCAGAATATTTTAATAGAAGAGTTAAAGCAATTATGTGAAGAACAGAAATTTCCTATAGGAAATTTAATTAATAAAATGAAACAGGTACGAAAGAAACATTGTCAAAAACTTATCATACAAAGGAAATGGAAATCAGTGGAGCCAACAGCAACTTCTCATGGTCATATAAAATTTTTTCTTGAAAACCCTTGGTTTAAATTCCATATCAGTGGTTCTCAACCTTTTTTGACGCATGACTCAACATATTTTTTTGAAATCGTACTGTGATCCAATTGTTTATTTTATAATATAAAATAAAAAAAGATGTATATCAGCATGATACTGTATGTACTCAGATCAACTTATAGTAGACTACAATGTATTACTCACATACAACGAAATATAACCATGAACTGTAAATTAAAAATATACACTTCAACGAAATACAAAATACAATTACTAATTTTAAACACCTAAATGAACACACTGACTACTTAAAAAAATGGTAATGTACATACAAATTTATTCTTACTGTTGTTCTGACTAGGGATTGTCTTTTTCCCAGATTTCAGTAATCCCGGGATTTTTGTAGATGAAATTAAAACTGAATATTTCGCAGCATTTTATCTATTCATATACTGGTGCCCGCTGCTTTATAAAATCACTTCTGTCCGAAGAGTTTTGATTTTATTAACCGGCTGATTAAGATGTGGACTGTGGAGTGAGAAAAAAGATGTTGCGCAGAAATTCGGGATTCCACAAAGTATAGTGTCAACAATACTAAAGAATCGGGAATCTGTTTTAAAAAGTCAGGAAATTGCAGGAGCTGACAGTCCCTCTCTCCTGTTTTCTGTGATTCACATAGACTAATCGAACATCTGCAGTTGGAATAGCCTACTGAAGAACTGGTGAACTTTGAATTAAAAATTCGATTAGAAAAACGATTTTTATTTTTTAAACTGCAATGAATGATTTTTGATTTTATTACCCGGCGATTTTTCAATTGTATTGCATTGATTTGAATCTGTTCCTAAGGATTTGATTGCATAAAGCGGCTGATTTTATTAAGCAGCAATTTTATAAAGCGGCGGGAACTGTATATATAAATTACAAATTGAAACGAATTCAAAATTTACTTTCCAGAAAATTAACGTTTTCTTTTTAAATCATGACAGACTAATGAATACTGAGTAGTGATTATATTCTTAAAAGAAATTACTTAACTATAGTTTATTTTGACTGATTTGGTAATTGACATTTAATATGAACATAAGAAATACAGGCAATTTACACTTTTATTGCTGAGTCTAGTTCTAAGTTTGGTTATAAATAGTCCTGCAGCCGAAAAGGACCTTTCAGCTTGTTGGTGTTATAGATTTGAGTGTGTCCATTAATTTTATTACATTTATTGTTTTATCACGAGTTGCCTCAAAGATTTCAAAATTTTTGGATATATTCTTTGCAAGTGATTGACCTTCAGCTTCATTTTGAGGGTCTTTATAAACACATTTAGTTTATTTTTTGATTTGATGTGCCAATTTTTCACAAATTTCTCTCTCTTTGTGTGCAGATTTTTTGTGAGAAATTGTCTTTTGCTCTTTATGTCACCTTTTTTCTCGCAGTCGAAATGTGACAAATAAGATTGCGATGATTCAGAAGAAGAAAACTCAAGATGAGTTACCGTGCAAATTTCAAATATTCCAAATTACTTGAACAATTTTCATTAACCTAATTACTTGAGTTTTCTCAAACATTGCAAAATATATATAATGTGTGTACATTGTGTAAGACTGTAAGTATTGATTATTGAAGTTAGTAATTCAGACCAAGAAATCCCGGGATAAATCCCACAGCCAAAATCAACTGGGATCCCAGGATCTTGGGATTTCAGAATCCCGGGAAACAATCCCTTGTTCTGACAACTGACAATTACACACTAATTCAAAACTAACAAAACTGGGAAGGAATGTACTGATGAATGCCGGGACGGACGAAACAAACATGCACATAGACTTAAATTACATTCATAATGTCAAAATTAACTTAATTTAACAAATTAAGGTACCAGAAATTAATACCATTCAAAACTTCATAATTAATTTTTTGAAATTAATGTAAAAGACATTTTTTTTCTATACCAGAAATTAATACCATTCAAAACTTCATAATTAATTTTTTGAAATTAATGTAAAAGACTTTTTTTTCTATTTATTTTTTTCGTTTTTATTTTTATTTTGGTATTTTACTAGTTCCTTCACAACCCATTAAAAATT
This sequence comes from Olivierus martensii, assembly GCA_000484575.1. NCBI lineage: Eukaryota > Metazoa > Arthropoda > Arachnida > Scorpiones > Buthidae > Olivierus > Olivierus martensii. The sequence continues at coordinate 64,613 of AYEL01091675.1, read as the reverse complement.
TAATGGGTCATGAAGGAACTAGAATTTGACGACCAATATTGGGTTGTGGCCTAAAGGTTGAAAAACACTGCTATATATTGTACAGTATTTACAAAACACAATGTTTTTAGTTTTATTTCATGAATTTCTGAAAGATTACCATTAATTAGAATATAAATTCCAAAACAATCTAACAATACTTGTAATATAAAACACAGAAAAGTCAGAATATCAATCCTAACAACAAAATCTAATTATTACAACAGAAATAATTAATTCTAAATATTTACCTTAAAGTGTTAACAAAAAAATAAATATTTATTCTGAGTTAAAACAAGCCTTTATAGCAGGGAAAAAACTTTTATTATTTAAGGTTAATAAAAGTTTTTTCCTGCTATAAAGGCTTGTTTTAACTCAATTAATTAGGAAGCAGGTTGAAATTTATTTATTTATATTTTATAAAGTATTTAATTTTTTGTTTAAATAACAACCAAATTACAGAATTGTACAGGCTATCCTTGACTTACAATAACCCCATCATAAGTTGAAAATGAGCCATAATATTAATAATTTTACTAGTAATAATAGACAATGGAATACTGGATTCTTTAAGATAGTATAATCATCTGGATTTGATCCCAGGTTATAAAGTAATCCTGAATTGAACCTGGGTTTTGAAGTAAAATCATCCAGAATTGAATTTGGATTCCTAAGGTAGTAATCAATTGCTTTATTGAATTTTTAATAAAACAGAAAAGTATTTCTAGCCAATATGCTATGAAAATAACCAAATTTCGGATATCATAAGGGCCATCATAAAATTGGATTATTATAAATCAAGGATTACCTATATTTAAGATTATTTTTGTATAAATTAATTAAAATATTTATACTTTCATAAATTAAAATGTATTCAAAATTTCTGTATTCTTCATCACTATTACTTAATAATCCAAAAAACACATTAAATTCTAATTAAACAGAAAATATATTAAGATTACATAAAAATATTTTCAGTTTAAAATCAAGTGCATCTTTATCTGATGAAATCAAAACCTAATATTTGAAACCATCATAAAGCAAGCAATTTTAAAATGAAATCAAATTTTGTAAAAAAAAAAAAAAAAAACTAGAATTTGACATTAATATAAATTAAATTAAACTATACCATTATTAGTAATTTTGCAATAAGTATACTTCAGCTTATTTTACTGAAGTATAATACAAAAGTTTTATATTTAATGGTGTCATTTCAGATAATTAACAACAAATTTTATTATTTTTTAAAAAAGAAAATTATCTGCAATTTATCATAAAATAATACTTAAAAAAAGCATGATATTATTATAATGCTATTTTAGTACACATTTTCATTATTGTACCATATTTGTGCAAAATTGTGAAATGAAGTAGTCATGGTTTCCATTGCAACCAAATATTTTCAAATAATTATATGATTTTAAATGAATCACACTTATGACCATTATAATAATTTACTGGTGTTTTCATCTCACTTATGATATAAAACATTTAGCAATATAATCATAAACTATCAAGTTCTGCTGCCTCTAAGAAATACAAGAAATCCACAAGCACTTTAAGCAGGAAAAATACACAATTTATTATTAGTATATGTATTTAAATATCTAATAATAAATTGTGTATTTTTCCTGCTTAAAATGCTTGCAGATTTCTTGTAAACATTTAGCAAGTTTGCAAGAATTTAATTCTGATTTTTTGTTTTCTGTCCCTACAATAAGCAGTCATAAAATTTTGGAATATCATTATTCATGTATGAACATAAGTTCATTGATATATGACAAATACAAAGAAATTTCTTTTCAATTGTCTTCAGAAAGAATGCCCAATTCTGTTCATTTTTAATTAAAAATAATTATTAATTCTAAATAAAGATATAAAAAAATACTACAATTCAATAATTTTAAAATGTATTTTTTTCCATAAATAAAATATTTTATTGATTTAAAATTCTTCTAATATTTTTATCAAACGATTTTTCTGATTAATAAAATGTAATTGTCAACGCTTACATTATCGCAATATTCGCTCGCAAAGGCGTTGGCGCCAATGTTTACAATTCGTTGGTCACGTGCCAGCATCGCTTCTGGTTCGACATGGCGGTGGTGATCGGTTTTCGTACCTACTCTGAGGTAAGTTTTTGGGAATATCTTCTAATCGGTGCCGCTTTCGCCCATAGTTGTATAACAATTTTTTGTTCAGCTTGAAAAGATCTACCCAACGGTATCACTTTTGGCTGCTCTGTGAAAAAGTGATTTCTGCCAAAACTTTTTCCCCATTATCAAATTTATGCAATAATTTCATTAAAAAGATATTCCAGAATTTTTTTTTTTTGAAAAATTTTGACACAATAAATATGCTTCTCTATCAAGATAGTTTTCCTGTAAAATGTTACTCATTTGCAGGAAAGCCACCATAACAATATATAATTCTTTTAGATGCCAACTTATTAAAACTGACTCTGAACATCTATTTAATGAATTTAAATTAATTAGCAAAGAAAAGCAAAAATTTTATATATACATAACAAAAATTTTTTAATAGAATTTTAAGTTACAAAGAATATTTTTTCTACTTTAAACATTACCTGGATTTTTATTTGATATGATGAAAATTCAATTCAAATATAATACAAAATTCACAATTGATAAATTTTGATAATAGCAATATTAAATAAATTAAATATTGGATATTAATTTCTTATAGACCGATTATTCAAACAGAAAAATAAAGCAATAAAAAATTTGAACAAAAGTATATCTAAAATTAATTAGTTTGTTCAGAAAAAAATCCTTTGAAACATTTATTGCAGACTTGATATAACTTAATCTGTTGCAAATGTATCTAGACCAAAATACAAAAAACATGCATCTACAAAAAAGCTGACACAGTATTATTAAAAGATATCTTGTGATATAAACTGTACTTTAAACAAAATTATAAAAAATATGATAAAAAGTAACCCAATACTAAATGTATATATAGGAAAATGGGAAAACTTCAATTATTACTGAAAGAATTAATGGTAAGATTCTAGTTGAACTACAGCACGCGGATCTATGATAGGTGCCCGGCGACTCGAAATTAAATTCTTACTTTTTTGATTGTACAATAAATTCTAATAAAAACATCTCGAATCTTTAATATAATGGAAGTGTTGATTCATATTTTATACATCAGTCGGTGGGTGGCGAATCTTCAATTCTCCTATCATAGATCCGCATGCTGTGGCTCAACTAGAATTGTACCGAATTAACTTTATATTTTCAGATTAAATTGCTGCTGTTAAAATTAAAGGAATACAAAACAATCATGTTTATTTTTTCTCTTCTAAAAGAATTAAATTGACAGTCATATTGTCTACAAAAATTGTTCCATTTGAGATTGCCTTTTGAATATAATAGATTTTTGATTTGAATCCATAATAGTCTTATTGATCAAGGATCTATATAAAATCTAATTTTAAAATTAAATAGTGTATGGTATGCACAAGATGGATTAGGTTGAAAATCTTAGTATCAAGATCTCTTTCATGAAATTAAGCAAGTTACATATTGTCATATTACCTAAGAATACTTTTGTTAAAGCATTTGTTAAATTAGATTATGTGATATTCAACTTTAAATTCCTTAATATCCTTTACAATTTAGTATTGAAACTGATCAAAATATGGTTTAGTCAAGTTCTTACATTATTTTTTAACTATCAGCAAATTGAAATATGAAAGCTAATATTTTTACTTATATTCTGATCCTCATCATTCTTATTAACAAAATACAGTTCAATTTATATAACATGTATCTTCCTAAAATGCAAAAACCAAAACCGGGTTGAAGATGAATTCTAATTATCTGAACTAAATGAAATATGAATGTTTCAGTTATAACAACAACAAAGTTCAGTGATCAGATAAATTTAACATTAATAATATACATTTATATATATGTAATACCTCCATTTCCATCAGATATTCAAATATAACTCACATTGTGCAGGAGGCATGCAGATGAAAGTTCTAAAGAAATGGCTTGATTTAGCTTTACTTTTTATCCTATTAGAAAGAGGCTTACTAATTTGACGTATAGCCAAAGTCGCTAATTTAGCGATCGGAAATGCACCAACAACCATGTTAATTCCAAAAAATAAACACAAATTGTCTTCAAAAAAGAGTGCCCGATTCCGTCATTTTTAATTAAAAATAATTATTAATTCTAAATAAAGTTATAAATAAACTAATATTATACTTCAATAATTTTAAAAAATATTTTCTTTTCACAAATAAAATATTTTATTGATTTAAATTCTTCTAATATTTTTAGATGCGTGCTAGATGCAGGCTATTTTATGAATTGCCATTAGGAAATTTGTTACTTGGTCCACATGGTATTACCAATATAGTATTGTACTATATTTTGTTTATTAGTATTTATTTGAATTTATAATGTTTATATTTAAATTCTTTTAAAGAAAATAAAATGGCCAAAATTGAAACTATTTATACTAGCTGTAGTTGTAATCCTTCTCCACATTGTTTAGATTGGGGAGAAAATGGTTTGATTTTATTTGGTACGTGTAATGCTATTGCTGTATATGATAAACGATATGAAATGGTGATTCGTACATTAATTGGACATACCAAGCCTGTTATTAGTGTGAGATGGATCAGATATGGTGATTTTCAACAAGAATTTTCAGAATTTCTGTCTACTTCAGTCGACAAGAAAATTTTAATATGGAGAAAGCTTTATGATGAATATGAATTGAATAATACACTTATAGGACATGAAAATACAGTCACCATTGCAGATGCTGTTTATTGGAACGATACAAACAATACAAGACGATTGATAGTAGCATCTGCATCTACTGATTCAACAGTAAAAATATGGCATAGAGAAGAACAGGATGTTGTTCTGAGTCAGACAATTGAAATTCGTCATGGTTTTTCGTTAGATGTGAAATTCTGTCTTCTCAATGGCGAGATACCTTTATTAGCTGTAGGTGGTAATGATGCAATTGTATATCTTTATGCTCTAAATGTAAATAATACTTATATTAATATATTATCGCTCAAAGGACATGAAGATTGGATTAGAGGATTAGACTTTTTAACTACTGAAAATAGTAATATTTTGCTTGCTTCTTGTTCACAAGATTGTTTTATCAGAATATGGAAAATATCTCAAGAAAATTCTAATAAAACAGAAAATGATGATAATGTGTTAAAGCTTAGGGAAAATACTTTTATATTGGATTGGAATGGAAAGAATTTAAAATATAATGTTACATTAGAATCTGTGTCTGCTGGTCATGAAGATTGGATTTATAGTGTCCAATGGTTGTCTTCAAAGAATAACTCCAAAGCTAAATTATTGTCGTCATCTATGGATAAAACTATGATCATTTGGGAACTTGATGATGCTGCTGGAGTTTGGCTTGAAAAGATTAGAGTAGGTGAAGTAGGAGGAATTACTCTTGGTTTTTATGGTAGTGTGTTCTCTCCTGATGGTTTATCAATATTGGCTCATGGTTATCAAGGCTCATTACATTTGTGGTGTTTTAATAAAGAATCTGAAATATGGGAACCAGGTGTTGTTGTTTCTGGACATTATAGGGAAGTAACAGATATATCATGGGATCCAAAAGGTGATTATCTTATTAGTTGTAGTGCTGACCAGACAACAAGACTTCATGCTCCACAGAACTTGTCAAAAAATAAAACTTGGTTTGAAATAAGTCGTCCACAAATTCATGGTTATGATATAAATTGTGTAATGATGATTAATAGAGGTTTATTTGTATCAGGTGCTGATGAAAAAGTACTTAGAATATTTCAGGCACCAAAAAGTTTTGTTAAAAATATAAAAGAGATATGCAAAATAGATATTGGTTTAAATTTAATTTCAGAATTTGCTGAAGGTGCCAGTGTTCCTCCTCTTGGTCTTTCCAATAAACCTGTGTATGAATCTGATTTAACAGATGTATCTGAATCAGAAAAAAAACATCCAAAAGATCGATATCCTGATCATTATTACACTTCAATTATTATGCATCAGCCACCATCAGAAGATATACTTTTACAAAATACTTTATGGCCAGAAATTCAGAAATTATATGGTCATGGCAATGAGATATATTCTGTTACTTGTAATCATACAGGTACCGTAATAGCTTCTTCAAGCAAAGCAAACAAAGCAGATCATGCAAAAATTATTCTTTGGGATGTAAAAACATGGAAACAGATTGGTTGTTTGTATTCTCATAATTTAACTGTGACACAAATTGCATTTTCTCCAGATGATTCTTACATTCTTTCTGTATCTAGAGATCGTACTTGGGCTTTGTTCAAGAGAGATTTTAACAGTCAAGATTGCTATCGACGTGTTGCATATTCAAATAAAACCACTGGAATACATTCTCGTATCATTTGGTCCTGTGCTTGGTCTCATGATAGCAGATATTTCATTACAGCTTCTAGAGATAAATCAGTGGTAATTTGGGGATATGATGAAAATATTAAAGAAATTGATGTCACAGGTAAATGGAAGCCATATTCCATTCCTTTTATAGCAGATGATGCAGTTACTGCAGTTGATTTTGCTCCTTCATTTACTCCAACTAAGCAATATTTAATTGCAATTGGTCTTGAAAATGGAGAAATCTTACTCTATTCCTGGAAAAAATCAACAATGGATTTAAATGATTGGGTATTCCATGCAAAACTTGACTCTAGTAGTGCTCATCATAAGGCAATCAGTAGATTAAAATTTTCTTTGAAATTAGAATCTGATTACAATAATGTTTTCAGGATTGCAAGTTGCAGTCATGATCATTCTGTTAAAATTTTTAATATAACATTTTGAATAAACAAATATCAAACTTCATATGAATGTAAATTTGTACATTCATATGTATACATTTTCAATTACATTACTAGAAAATGCATTTTCAGCATTTAAAGTAGGTATTAAAAGCATTAAATATTTCCATAACATTTTTTATGTAATTTGAATTTGTATCAGTTTGCATTGTAGGTCATATATTGATCAGTATATCAATGTAAAGAATCACTATCAAGTAAATACTGTATACTGAAAATAAGTAATTCATATTTTGTCATAACTAATCTAATAAAAAAATTATTTTGATTGAAAAATTTTTTTGTGCATGTCATGGTAATTGAATATGACCATACTTCAATACTCTCGTTGATTCTCTTACTGACGATAGGGTATTTAAGAACCGATGGTGAGTCTGAAATTGGGTGTTTCGACCGCATAACTAAATTAGCCAATGAATGTGAAGGCCCGAGATCGATTCCATGTTTATATACAATACTATATACAATACTATATACCAATTTTTCAGTAGGTTGATCTCCATTATTCGTTTTCTGGGAAATTCCACAACCGATTACAGGCTGTCCTTATCTGTGGTGGGGTTTGTCGGAAGATAAAGGAGGATTATAAATGCTGTTAACATAATAGAAGCCGCTTATTGTAATCGCGGATATTGTTGTCAAACGTTTAATGTTATCAAAATTTACGATCCCGAATCATACATATTAAAATGCATTATGAAAACTCCATTTATAGTTATCAGAATTTCGGTTATTGTCATCAAAATTCATCGCTATAAAATACCGTATTCGAAATTTGGTTATTGTCATCAGAATCGATACATCCACTTATAGTAATCAGAAATTCGGTTGTCATCATCAGAATCGATACACCACTATAAAATACCGCATTTAAAATAAAAAAATATCGCAGATAATACTAAAATATTGGTTAAATCTATTAAAATAAACAACATTATTTATTGATCGTTCATTGATTGTTTTGTTTTCACCGAAATTTAGGTAAAAAACGAGAAATACGAAGATAAAACACTTGTTCTCCATTTAAAATAATGCAGATTCGACTTACAGTGAGTGGAAAAATCTGATTTGTGTACGTTTTTTAATTAATAAATATTAGATCGATTTAAGTTTTTAATAAGTTCATACAGACCAGCGCTTCTCAAACTATGGGTCGCGACCCCAAATGGGGTCGCAAAAATTAAATTCAAACACTTGAATTTCAGTTTATATGTAATTTCACAAACGCCCAATATTTAACGTATGACACAGTGGCGCGTTATCCTATGGGCAAAAAGGACAATTGCCTGGGGCCTCCATCAACAGGGGGCCCCAAAGTCCCCAAATCAATATTCTATAAACTCATTTTTGTAGTAAAAACATCGGAAATTAAATTTCTATCCCATATCTGGGATCCTAGATTGCAGACGTGATGCAGGCGTATGGCAATATATGAAATGTAAACACCCTAGCCCAGGGCAGACGCATTGTCGTGTACAGATCAGCCCTATGCAACGATCCTAGCTCATAATATATTTTCTTTAGGACCTTAGAGTGTCATTCCGCCCCCTATTCTGCTGACGAGACTGAAAATGGGCTGAAGGACTTCAACGGCAAAATAAGCGCAGTATACGATTTCTACTACTAATCAACAATAACCAGAGCAAATGTATAACTGAATTTGTTTTTATTTCAAAATAGAAACCATCCTCGTAGAACGGGCCTTTATAGTTGTCAATCTTAAAATCCTATATCATATTACACATGGTTAGATTATATCGGAGGCATGGAATTTCCCTCGAAGAAAAATTCAACTCTGTACATGTGACCCCCAAATTCTAATTTGCCCGAGGCTTCATGAAGCCATAACGCGCCACTTGAATTTCAGTTTATTATGTAATTTCACAAATGCCAACATTTAACTTGACAACGTATGAATTTTCAGTGTAGTTGGTTGATTGTGTTCATCTTAGAAAATTAAATTCAAACACTTGAATTTCAGTTTTATGTAATTTCACAAATGCCCAATATTTAACGTATGACAACATGAGTTTATATGTAATTTCACAAATGCCCAATATTTAACTTATGACAACATATATCGGTGTGGTTGGTTGATTGTGTTCATCTTAATAAGTGTGTAAATGATTCACAAATGTTCAATATTTAACGTATGACAACATATGTATTTTCATTCACAAACGCCCAATATTAAACGTATGACAACATATGAATTTTCGGTGTGACTAACGCCCAATATTTAACGTATGACAACATATGTATTTTCAGTGTAGTTTCAGTTTATATGTAATTTCACAAATGCCCAATATTTAACGTATGATAGCTTATGAATTTTCAGTGTAGTTGTCTCCAATATTTAACGTATGACAACATATGAATTTTCGGTGTGGTTGGTTGGCCAATATTTAACGTACGACAACATATGTATTTTCAGTGTAGTTGGCTGAATAAGTGTGTAAATGATTTATGTACTTGTATGTTTTATTTCATATTTATACCTGGGGTCGCGAAAAATCTCGTAATGAAAAAAGTTTGAGAAGCACTGATTCAGACAAATATGACTGCTTTTCAAAACGCGGCGCCTTTAAGTGGTTTCACCGCACATCTCGCCTTTACGAATGGCGCGCGTTACTGTTGCCAGATCTGGTGATTTTTAATGTTTTTTTGTGACGAAATATATAATTTAAAATTGCTGATGTAGTGATTTAGGGACTTTATAATTGCCTTTATTGAAAAAAATAAAATGTTATTTTTGATATAATAATTTTCTTACTATTGTTCCAGTACTTCGTGATTTTCCGTAAACTGGAATTTGCAACATTAACTATAAGTGTAAATCATTTCATTTCACTTTTTTGCTTAACTGATTACGTAAAATAAACTTCAACAAGTGTTCTTTGGTCCGTTATAGAGCTATTATTATTATTAGCGTTATCTTTAAATATAATTTTCATTTTATATAGCCCCGCATCTATCATTTTCCCGTATCCATAGTTTTTTTCAGGAGTTCCGACGAAAATATTGAATCGAGGTTACACTATATATAACAGCATAAGTATATACTGAGCAAGAGTATATACTGTATAATAATAAAAAAAATCGGAAACTGTACTTTTTTGACATGCACTGCTTAATGTTATCAGTCGGTTATTGTTATCAAAATAGATCGGTCCTAAAGTGATTCTAATAAGCGGCTTCTACTGTAGTAACAAATGAAATTTTTGGAAAAGTAAAATTTTGATTGGTTTTAATGAAAAAACATTGATGTTGATCAAATATGGAAAACAATTAAAATTTTTTTCTGTATAATTAATAATCTATTCTGAATAAGATACTGAGTACTATTGATTGGTAGGTACTAATTAATAGATACTGGTGTAAATTGATTATCCCATCAAAAAAATCTAAACAATCTATGGGCTAAACCATTTGTTTTAGGTAAATGGTAATAGCTGATGGGTGAAAAATTGGTGAATATAAAGATTGCCTCATTTGGTGATTGATCAATCATATAGCTCAACCAGTTCTGATGTCATCAGGAGACTTGGCAGAGAACTTGCAGACTTTCTTATCAAAAATTTCATAATAAACAGAATAAAATAAATAAATTTTTGTTATATTAAATTTCTAAAAATCTGTACATTATAAAGCACCATATATGATATGATGAAAATATATTTATAAATAATTCAATGAATTTCTCAGATTATTATTTATGTGAATGATGATCTCAAACTTATATAAATTTTTACATAAATCTTCACATCTTAAATATTGTAATCATTGGAGTACAAAGAGCAATTCTGATGAAAGATTTAGATTTTTTCAATTAAATATAATTTATTTCATCATTTAACTTGGCAAACAATATTTTTTAATAACTTCATGAAAAGATTTATAAATATAACAAGAAAATATAAGGAAAAACTTTTATTAATAGTATGTAATATTTTTAAAATTTTATACAATTAATATTATACAAAATAGTCAAACATTATCACAGAACACATACATATCATAACATGGCATCATAGTATTTCAAGATGGCAGAGAGACACCATGAGTTATATATTTTCCAATTTATAACAACACTTACAAATGCATTATTTATATAATTAGAGAAACATCTATATAAAATTTTTTTACTTTAGAATGGGCACCATCTTTTAACAGGACTACAGAGACTTCAAAATTTGTTATATATCTTGGATAAAAAAGAACAATCATCAACAAAAAAACAACTCTAATCAGGAAAAAACTAATTTCTTCAGAAATATTTTCAACCTATTCTTTGTTTTAACCTTTCATCATTTAATATCCGGAGTCTATTAAAGACTGCCTACACTCTGACTAAATAAAAGCTTTCAGGAATGGAGATTTATGCACTTGATCCAGATCTTTTAAAACATTTATGTAAGGGACTGAAATTGAACCCAGATTTGACAGATAGTAAATGATAGGCTTACTTTGTGATTTGCAGAAATGAAAGTCTATGTAACTCACATCATCTACCAACATATTTATTATGGACATTAAGAAAATTGCCTTTTTTAGACTGTATTATGAAAATTAACACTAATTATTGTAGTTGATTTGTCATCTTTTATATAACTAGATGATATTTCAGATATTTTAAAGAAAATGAGTGACATTTTTAGGATTAAGAATGCATTATAATTTTTTTCCATTTAAATCAATGGTAATTTATTCCCAGATATACAAAAATTCAATTTATGAGCATTTTTCAGAAATGCTTTTTTTGTAAATTGATATTAAAGTATGCTTCTGTCAAGATAGTTGGACAACATATAGTTGAGAAAAATGGGCACCCTTTATATAATTTTTTTACATGTATACTGTGACATTTTTATTTTACTAATACAGAAATTCCGATTTAAGTAAGTGGATCATTTTGCAAAATCTTTCATAAGTCGAAACATACATATGACAGAGCTTATCCTATATAGTACTATAATCTGTATACTAGGCTTTCTTCTCTAGAAAATAATCACATGATGTCAGAGCATTTAAATCAATTACAATGAAGATGGAAATATTGCTTAGTTCCTCCTATTACAATGTTTAGTGGCAGTTGACAGAAAGTCAAGTAATTTGCATGTTTATAATGTAGCAAAAATAATCTTTTAAAATGTATAGTAACTCTTTTGGCAAAATAAGATAGTTCTGAAAAGAATCATTTCATATTAATTAATGAAGGGCTTTCATACTTTCATTAGTAGGTAGCAATTAATTATTAATTTATCAAAATTATTATTTGAAATTTTTGTTTCTTTACAGCTGTATAAAATGGATTATCCTTTCTTTATAATATACATATTTTTCTTATACTACTGGCTTCAATAGTATGTATTTAACCTGTTTTGAGTAATTAAGAGCCCTTCTTTTAAGTTTTTTTTTTTTTATAATTAATGAACATGGTAAATAATATCTCTTCCTTGATGATGAACTGATTATTCATATCTACATTCAAACTAGTCTCCATCATAACACAAAAACACAACATTGAAACAAATAAAATGAAATTTACTGCAGCCTTTCTACTGTTGGCATGACAATTCAATAAATACTCACTTCTGATTGGTTAAACATGAAGAAAAAAAAACTCTTAATATACAGACTATAGTGTCACAATGACATTATATTAAAAATAATTATATTAAAGAATAAGCTCATAAGTCAGGTTTGGCTGTGTGATACAACAGTTGCTTATCATCTTGAAGGATCTGGATTCAATTACGATTCTCAACTCCAATTTTTCAGAAGGGATCTGGATCTGGGTTCAGTTTATTAACTAAAACTATAATAATAAAGTTTAGGAAAAAATCTATCATCTCTATGTTATAACTTAATCTGCTTTAATCAGTATATTTTATTTGCAAATCACAGAGAATCTTTACATAAGTACAGACCTGTAAGTTGGAGACTGTCTGTTGTTGGAAATATTTGATATAGAAATGATCAGAATATGTTTAATTAGAAATTTATAATTTATAAAATCACAAAAAAATCTACAAAGCATATTCACAGTAATGAAAAAATTCAAATTATTATTAGCAGTTTGCAAAATTTAAAAAAAATCTGTCAACATAAAAATCAATATTATAAGTTCATTATGAAAAGTTTTATTATATTTAATTTTTGCACAAATAATACATATAGATCTATTATAAATTATAAGCATAATGAATACTTTGAAGTTTGTTTGTGAACTTGTGAAGTACGGATGGGCAACCCGTGGCCTGCAGGCCACATGCGGCCCTCGAGGAAGATTTGTCTGGCCCGTCACTAAATTTCTCTGTTGCATATTAATACAGCCTGCTGCGTCGCGCCGATATAGTGACTGCCTAGACTAGACGGTGCCAGTAAATTCTGGAATATTCAAGATGCTTAGGCCACCCGCTATGTGAAGAGAAGCAGCTGCGATTCTCACCAATTTGCTTTAAGATCAGTTGGGAAGTACAGAAGTTGGATTAGTAAGTTTTGATTGTTTTGAAAATTTGAAATAATTTCTGGTCCTAAAATATGTCCGGACCTTCAGATAGTAAATACAGAAAGGTTGATCAAGAATGTCATATAAATTTGAAATAATTTCTGGTCCTAAAATATGTCCGGACCTTCAGATAGTAAATACAGAAAAATTGATCAACCTTTCTGTATTTACTATCTGTCATATCTTCCAGGAGAAGTGGACCCAAGAATATTTGTTTGTTATTTATAAGGACAAGCCAATTTGTCTGATATGTAATGAAGCCATTGCAGTTTTAAAAGAGTACAATTTAAAAAGACATTATACCCCCAAACATTTTCAAAATATGGAAATTTAACAGGGCAACTAAGAAGCAGAAGAATTGAAAAGTTAAAAAAGAAATTAGCCGCTCAACAAACTGTTTTAATAAAACACAGTGAAGAAGCTGAGGATATTGTTTGGGCGAGTTATGTTGTTAGTAAGAAACTGGTGGAACATTTGAAGTCATTCTCAGAAGGCAAGTTTGTGAAAGAGTGCTTAATAGAAGCAAATATCTTGTGTCCAGAAAAAGTAAAATCGTGTGTAAATTTTATTAAATGGAGAGGTTTGAATCACTGGCAGTTCCAGCAATTCCTGCAGGACCTGGAATCGGAATATGGAGACCTCGTTTTTCATTGTGAAGTTCGCTGGCTCAGTAAGGGCAAAATGTTGAAGCGATTTTATGAGTTAAGAGAAGAAGTGCAAACTTTTATGGATATGAAGGGCAAATCCATACTAGTCGAACTTTTGAGAGATGATGCATGGTTATCTGATTTTGCATTTTTGGTTGATGTCACCAGCTACTTGAACGAGCTAAATACATATATGCAAAAACTAGGACAACTTGCCCATGAGCTATTCACCCACGTAATATCTTTTCAAAGCAAACTTTGATTATGGGAAAATCAGATTCGTGCAGGAAATACATATCATTTTCCCCCTCTAGCAGCCCATAAAATTTTCAATAAGAATGCCCTTGCACAGAAACTGTCTTCATTAAATACAGAATTTACATCCAGATTTGAGGATTTCCGTTCATGTGAACTTCAGTTCTAAACATTCATGACACCTTTCGACATGGACGTGGAGCAAGTAGAAATGTCACTACTCATTCTTCACACAACTTTCTGATTGTTTAAAGATTAATTTGAATCCTTGTAATTTTAAAATCACTCAATTTTTAATTGAACATGGTAAATTCAACTATTATTTACATAGGTTCAAAATTAAAGATTTCGGCCTCTGTAATTGTGCCAGCAATGAACATGATACTTTCTGCCACATTATTTTTGACTGCTCTCTGTTTGACCTCTGGTGTAAAAAGCTTATCACACATTTCACAGATCGACTTATTTCTTGGCCTGTCCAACTCCACCAACTGTTCTCGGATTCAATAACCATCAAACTTGTTAAATCGTGTTTCTTAGACTGTGCAACTCTTTACAGCCCACAATCTTAGCACTAGTTTCTTTACGGTCACAATCTTTGCATTAGCTTTTGGTTCTGTTGTTTGCTCTGAGTCTTTTTTACATAGCTATGTTACCTTGTATGGCAGCTTTTTATTGTAGTTTACCATTCTTGTGGTTTTCTTCCACTCTGGTACCTTACAATAGTTACCTTTTCATTTAGTTTTTCCTGTGGTTTCTTCTACAGTTTTCTTATTATTCGGTACTTTGTCTATACCCTTTCATTCCTATATATTTTTCCTTACGTTGGTTAAAGCTGCATACTCTAAGTATTTCATTTCTCACACAGACTTTTTTCCTCTGATTTAATGGAGTTTTTACTTAAATTTATACACTCTCTTGTTTTTTGTTACACATTTTTTCACATCAGTTGAACCTCTTAGTACTCTATGAGTGGAAAGAGGCTCCTCTTTTACTCTCTCAAACTCTTTCACAAAAAAAAAAATCATCACAGATTGAAAATTTTCAATTACTGTATTTTGAATTCAAATTTAAGATAAAGTTTTAAGAACACAAATGTAACAGAATATGAAATAATATAATAGAAAAATAAATACTGAAACATTTTTAATGTTATGTCATTATCATGTAAGTTAGCAGGATAAGTTATTTGTCTTGTTATGGTTAAATTAAATTTAATAAATTTTAATTATGGTTAAATTTTTTATTTAATTTAATAAAGTTTAATAAATTAAAATTATTTTAATTTTTTTCACTATTCATTTTGAGGAAAATCACAACAGAGATTATCTTAATAATTAATGTTTAATCATACTAAAGATATTGAAATATATTACAGAAATTTGCTTTACCAATATTATTACTAATTAATATTAAAAAGAATAATAAAAGACAATTCACAGATTGATAAAGTTACAATAGTTAAATATAAAATACAAAGATAATTTTATAAATACTGATAAATATAAATTACATAGATAAAAAAACATATGCATATAATATGCTTGAAAAAGAGAAGTATAAATTTTAATAGATACACAAATTAAAGGTTGAAGACCACAATCAACAACATTTTCACAATATCCTCAGTACATTAATGTTATAGAAAATATTATAATTAGAATATCATTCTAATAGATATTATAAATTAATTATTAATAGTTATTATAAATAGTTTAATAATATTCTAGCTTAATAAACCAAATTTATTATAATTAATAAATATTAGTAAGTAAAAGTACTTTTAGGTATTTAGCCTCCATCACTTACCAGATACTCATATCAAGTTACAATTTTCCTTCTCTTAATACAGGGTATACCAAAAGTCCCTATCTATTACAAGAAATAATTGTTGTTTTGAAAAGTAGGTTTTAATTTGAGAAAAATCTTTATTCAAAGTATATGTTACAAATAATTAGTGCTCCACATGGCAACTATCAATGGCTCTACATAGCTCAAAGCAATAGGAAGCTTCCCAAAACATTTATGGTGTTATCGTTTGAACTGCATCAGGAATAAGAGTTCAGAAACATCACTAATTATCCTACCAGTGTACATCTTAGACCAGGGGAGTGTGTGCCCATAATCGTGGTCCACCATAACCAATCCAGTGATTAGGGATTTGTTTAACACCCTTAGATTTTTATGCTTGGGGTTTCATTAAGTCTAAGGTATACACTGATAGGATAATTAGCAATATTCCAGAACTTAGAAGTCTTATTCCTGATGCAGTTCAAAGATTTTTTGAATTCTTTACACAGGGAGTACATTTCTGCAAAAAGAGCTTATCAGAAGGATATCCAAAATAGTAAATCGAGATCTTGGAAGGAATTTTGTGATGTGGAGGAAATCGTGACCCTTGGAGTAAAGTGTACACTTTTCTAAAAAATTCTAATAACAGAGCCATGCCTCCTACCTTGTAAACTGATGCTGACAGTAATGTGTGCTTTAATTCTGAAATGGCAGTTGGAGTCATAATGGATTATTTTTTCCATAAGAATGATCTCGGCCAAGATAGCACTACACATCAGCTGGTTCATTTCTGCGTTAAGCAGCCATACGTTGCAGAGGATGACTTGTATTTTTCCCACGATGAGATACACGGTATTGTGAATGGTTTGGCTAACAAAAAGGTGCCTGGACATGATGCATTTACTTCAGAAATTGCTAAACACATTTTCTCAATTCAACCTGATTTTATAGTTTCTATTTATAATGCATGTTTGTGGGAGGGTAAATTTCCAGATATTTGGAAGAAGGCAATATGTAAACTGATACCTAAAGCCTGGTAAGCAGATTAAGGATAAACCAAATTGTTATTGGCCAATCAGTTTGTTGCCGGTTTTTGGAAAGGTTTTAGAGAAGGCTTTAATAAACAGAATTAATCACTTCATTCATAGAGGTTGTAAGTTGAATGTTCGTCAATACGAGTTTACTCCACAACGCAGTACCATAGAAGCTATACTCTATGTTAAACAGCAAGCACAAAATGCACTTTCAAAAAGGAGTAATTGTTTGTTGATTTCATTGGATATTAGTTCAGTATTTGACAGGGGCATGGGTTCCTAAAATCTTATACAATTTGCGTAGACATGGGTGTCCACGTAATTTATATACATTGGCTACTGATTATTTCTCGAGAAGACAGGTTACATTATTATACAATAACATTGCACACATGCATGACATCTCCATGGTTGTCCGCAGGGGTCGGCCTGTGGACCGGGTTTTTGGAACATACTTATGAATACTATTTTTGACATGCAAAGCCATGCCACAGGAGTGTAATATTGTCTGTTTTGCTGATGACTGCTTGGTGACCATTGAGGATAACGACTTCGGGTCTCTCAAAAGAAAGGGGAATTTAGTCCTATCATTAATTATAAATTAGGGAGAGGAGAATAAGTTGAAGTTTAATCTGGATAAGACTAATCTCATGTTAGTTTCGTGAAAACACAAAATTACCTACCCTGTTATCAGACTTAAGGGAACTGTTTTAAACTATGTGAAAGAGTAAGTATTTAGGGTGTAACTATAAACAACTGAGTTCTGCTGCTTCTACTAACACAAGAAATCACAACAAGCACTTGAAGCAGGATAAAAAATTAATTTATTATTAACCGGCTGAGGAGGGCCATAATAGGCCAAAAGCATTTCCGGAAAGAGATTGTATTATTAATATATGTAGTGCATATTATATATATCTAATAATAAATTAGTTTTTTATCCTGCTTCAAGTGCTTGTTGTGATTTCTTGTATTTAGGGTGTATTATCAATAAAAATCTATCTTGGGAACCACATGTTCGGCACATCCTCTGCAAAACAGAGGCTTTACTAAACAAACTCACAGTGGTCGCAACACTATATTGGGGCCTAAACTCGAACATAATTGAATCTATTTATGAGGGAGTGGTTGTACCACAGCTGGCTTATGCATGTACAGTCTAGGGGGATTCTATGGATAAAATTAAAATAAGGGAACTCTTTTGAAATTTCAGCATTGTATTTGTATTAAGATTATTAAGGGCTATCAGATTATATCTAGAAACTCAGTCATTCTGCTGTCGGATAAGATACCGCTAGATCTTCTCTTAAGGGAAAAATGTCAGTTGTACTTTACACTTAATTCTGGTAGGTTAGAAATTGATGGGAAAGTGGGAAAGACTTTCAGCTGGAGGTTCCGGCTGACTTCCGATCACGCCCTCATCTATCTTATCATAATGTTGATTACATAATATCTTACATAGAAAGCGGCAAGTGTTACATTTATACAGACGGTTCCAAATCAGACGATGGTGTGGGGTCGGCCTTTTGCGTTATCCGAGGCAGGGAGGTTTTACAGTGTTTGGATTTTAAAGTTAATCTTAACTGTATTATAGTTCAGGCAGAATTACTTGCAGTCTTAGAGGCTTTGAAATTTATAGAAGTAGAAAACTTATGCATGTAATTATTTGTACGGATTCAACTGTTGTTTTGAACTATATTCGACATCCAAAAGTTAAAACTAAACTAGCTTTTAGCGTATTCAAGCGATTTCAAAATTGTGTCACCCTTTACGGGACACGTGTTTGTTGGGTAAAGAGGCACTCTGCCTGCCTCGAGAACAAACTGGCTGACACATTGACATATGCGGCACATTAAAACAGAGACACCTCTTACAATACCCTTCCTGTTACATATGTTAAAGGCTTTTTTTGCGAGTGATCAAGGGTTGCGGCACATTTAAACAGAGACACCTCTTACAATACCCTTCCTGTTACATATGTTAAAGGTTTTTTTTGCGAGTGATCAAGGGCCAGCTAGTCAAGTAGATGGGGGACAGATAATAAAGGCAAAATTACTCATAAATTTTTTCCAAGTCTTAATAGCCGGTTAAGTATACACCTTGGGGTTTTTCATCGCGGATTAATGGCTTTCTTAACCCAGCATGGGAAATTAAATTTCTATTTGAATAGATTCAAAATTCTCTCTTATTCTCGATGTAACTGTAATTGTGGGGATGATGATACCGTGGAACACATTGTCTACGAATGTAGCTTCTTTGATTCGTGGCGGAGAAAGCTGATAACATATTTCCATGAACACCTCATACCCTGGCCATTACATATAAATATACAATTTACAGTTTATATTTTTATTTCAAGCAATTTACATATAACACACGTATTTCTAAAGTGACATAAGTCAAAAACTTGCATTTTTATGTTCGCACCATTTTATAACTGGGAAGCAATCCTCCATCATCTTTTGAAAACCTTTTCCTAAAAAATGGTTTCAAAAGATTACAAATTTTGGAAAAAATTATTAGTTATATAATGGTTTTTAGTTAAGCTGATTTCATAGTTTTTCCAATTTTCTCAAAATGTTCGTTTTTGACTTGTGTCACTTTAGAAATACGTATGCGTATTGCTTTATAAAGATCAACAGACCTGCTAATCTCACTAAAACATGCTTCATTGAATCCTCAATAAAATACGGTACAATCTCACTAAAACATGCTTCATTGAATCCTCAATAAAATACGGTCTAGCGAACAATCTCACTAAAACATGCTTCATTGAATCCTCCATAAAATACGGTCCTGCAAACAGCATCATTTAGAACTTCCTTCTTTAACATAACCAGATACACGTTTCTTGGGTCTAGGAGTTGGTTGTTTCTATCTGTTTATTTCCGACATTGATGTCTTCTTCCCGTGGGTAAACTGGGGTTATCAATGATTTGAACTTTTCCAATCGTTCTCTGCTATAGTTATAGCAGTCAGGATTGGATGATTGGTTTTCGTTGTTTCTATATTGTCTTTTCCTTCCATTGTAATGCTCAGACCCTCCTATTGCTCATAATGACCACCCTTCTCATACAGTTCACGCATTTTGTCTACTGGTCTTTCAGTAGGATACATTGATCAATTGGGATTTTCTATTAAATTAAGAAATAATAGTAGACAGTTGGTGGTATTATTATCTGTTAAGCTCAGTTTTCCTGATTCTTTCAGTTTTGAGAACTGTTATTGGTATTTTTATATTAAGATTGATTTTGATGTTTCCTTAACAATTTTGAGGGCTGTAATTGGTAACTACTGTAATTGGTAGTAGCCTCTGGGAAGAAATGGCAGAACAATTAACCACTAAACCAAAATATCGTATTAGCGCCACCGAGATAGAAATGTCCAAACTGTGGAACGAATTACAACAATTACGGATGGAGCTAGCTGAATCTTGCGAGAGAGAACCGTCAAACAAAAATAATTCAGTTCAAACTATTCAAGCTCAACCCTGTAATTATAAAATAGATACTGAACTAGGATCTGCTCCTCTGCTAGTAGGGAGATCCGAGGCGGCATACATTGGAATTATGCCAGGTGCAGTACCTGCTGAAATTAACAGAGCGAATATATCAAATGAGGGAGGTCGAGTTTACAACCCATCTGGATTTAATTCGATTCCTAATTTACCTCCGAGAGCATACAATATGGCACCAAAGACAAATAGGCAATCAGCGGCTTTCATTATCTGTTATTATTGTGGTAGAAGAGGTCATTTCATCAGGGAATGTAGAACTCGTGCTCAGGATTGGATGAGGAACAATTATAATTTGGCTCGTCCAAAAAAACGGGGCTAGCGCCCCCACTGTCAAAGGAAACAGGAGGGAGCAATCATTTTAAATGCTACACATAGACAGATCGACTTGTTAGGGGATCCAGTTGTGCTGTGTCAAGTGTCCACTGCTAGTCGACACCGGTTTGCATGTCACTTTAATTTCTAAAGATTTATTAAAACAATTCTATAAAACGTTCCCAAAAGGAAGAGAGGAACCCCTCGAGCTAAGAGGCATTGCTGGCCACTTGATTCCTTGTAATGGCCTTTATGATTTAACTTTACAATTAGGATCAATTAAGTTTACGCACCTCTGTTATATAGTCGATTTAGCTATTACAAATCTGTACAAAGGTATGTTAGGACGCGACATCTTGAATAAATTTAATTAAAACATTTCATTTAAGGATAGAAAACTTAAGTTCCTGCAAGGAGAGGAGATACAATTTCACGACAGCTCGATCAACCAACACCCGATATTAAAAATAGATAGGAGAAGGAAACCACGAAATTATAAGGATAATCAAAGACGTCATGGAATCACACCTCAGCGGCAGCCAAAAGTAGTTATACACAGATGTTCTGTCAATCAAAAAACATCTACAAAC
The DNA here is from genome assembly GCA_000484575.1 of Olivierus martensii. NCBI lineage: Eukaryota > Metazoa > Arthropoda > Arachnida > Scorpiones > Buthidae > Olivierus > Olivierus martensii. The sequence continues at coordinate 43,058 of AYEL01091675.1, read as the reverse complement.
CGTGAAGCACTAATGTATCAGAGGAAAGCATATCGCAAACCTGAGCAACAAGTCATTCAATCGGTTAGGTTGGTTAGAAGCAATACAATACCACCACAATCGGAAGTTATAATAACAGCAAAAGTAGGTAATAGACGAAAACCGTGGCCAGGCTCCATAGGAGTTATAGAACCTAATTTAATAAACGAATCTGGGATTTTAGGTGTATAAGTTTTAGCGAAAGTAAATCGAAGAGCGAACATTCCAGTTAGATTGGTCAACTTTACAGAGGAGCCAGTGCATCTTAAGAAAAATCAATTGGTAGGTAAATTTGTTAGAATGATTGAGGAAACGGCTGCTGAAGCAGAAAGATCGCCGGACTATCATAACAACAAGACAAAGCAAAAAACTTTAAACAAGGAAGCGTTTGAACGAATATTTAATTGGGAAGGCATACCTACAAAAGAAAAGGAAGCTCTATTACCTCTTCTGTGCAAATACAAGCATATTTTCACTAGCGATAATTCCGATCTAGGGCTGTGCGATTGGATACAGCATGAAATTCATACCGGAGACTCTACACCTATGTATCAGGCACCTTATCGCATTCCATATGCACAACGAGAAACTATGGATAAAATAATAGGAGAGTTGCTCGAAAACGGGGTCATCCAACATTCAAACTCTCCATGGTCCGCACCTGCACTCTTAGTTCAAAAGAAGGATGGAAGTCAATGATTAGTTATCGATTACCGGAAACTAAATAAAATTACACGCATCGATCCATACCCTTTACCGCAAATTCCCGAAACATTCAGTATGCTATCAAATTCAAAATATTTCTCAGTAATGGATATTATCTCAGGCTTTTGGCAAGTAGCTGTAAGAGATAAAGAAAAAACCGCTTTCTCAACTGTTAATGGTCACTATGAGTTCACTCGAATGCCTATGGGCTTATGTAATGCGCCTTTCATGTGGCAAAGACTGGCAGACCTAGTACTGCAAGATATCAAGGGCAAGATATGCTTAGTTTACATGGACGACATCCTCACATTTAGTCCCGATTTATCCACTCACCTGCAATGATTAGAAGAGGTATTTAAAAGATTAGAAACAGCAGGATTAAAACTCAAACCAAAAAAAATGTTTATTTTTAAAACGCGAAGTTAAATATTTAGGACATGTAATTTCGGAAGATGGAGTCCAACTGGACTCCGACAAAATAGAATGCATCAAAAATTTTCCCATACCTCAAAACAAACGGGACATTTGATCATTTCTAGGTCTAACTGGATATTACAGACGACACATTAATAATTATGCAGAAATAGCAAAACTGCTAACCAAATTATTAAAGAAGAAAGTAAAATTCAATTGGGGAGAAAAACAACAAATCGCTTTTGAAAAATTAAAACAGTTACTAGTCACAGCTCTATTGCTAAAATATCCAGATTTTAGTAGACCATTTTATCTGTCAACAGATGCATCAGCGACAGCTTTATGTGCTTTATTGTCACAAGGTCAAGGTGGAGAGGAACTCCCTGTAGCCTACGCAAGTCGTGAGTTAAATAATGCTGAAAGGAACTACAGTGCAACAGAAAGGGAATGCCTTGCAGTGCTCTGGGCGATAAAGTATTTTCGACCATATCTATATGGGAGAAAATTTACTATCATTATCGATCATAGGCCATTCAAATGGCTAATAAACGTTAAAGATCCGAGCTCGCGACTGGCTCGTTGGAATTTAGCACTACAGGAATACGATTTTAAAATTATACATAAACCAGGGAATTCATTCTAACGTTGATACTCTTAGTCGAATTCCAATAAGACAGGTGACAGACTTCCAACCCATCTACAGTAAATACGAAATTAGAGAAGCGCAAATAAATGATTCTCTTTGGAGTAGAGTTCGAAGTATTATTAAGGAGGAAATAGAAGCAGAACCTGACGAACATTTTCCCGACAAATTAAATACATTTTTTATAGATAATGACGATGTTTTATATCATATTCAAACCCCAGAACATCGACGTGAGGTTTGGTATCAAATGGTAATTCCACAAGTAATGTTAGAATATATATTAAAGTTATTTAGTTATTTAGTCACAGCCTCTCTTCCAAGCTATTTTAAAATCATAGGATCGGAAAGTTCTACTAAGGACTCGATGTATATACTTACCGTAAGTTAAAAGAAAACGTTTTATGGCAATAAATATCTTCCTTGCTAGTAGTGCTTTCTCCTTTCTGATATAAAAATAAGTATTCTAATATTATATAGCCACACATGTTATGATTGTGAATAATCAGTTAGGTACAATTCTTCCCTAAAACAAACAGTCCAAAATGCTTGACATTTATTGCAATTTTACTTATAAAAGCAAAGACATAGCACAAAAATTTATAATCCAAAATATCCTACCTAATCATTGACAGTATATTTATTCCACAATAACTACAATCTAAATGATTCTGATTTGAATATGGTAGCACTGACAATCATAATGTTGTGAGATCCCCAAGATATCACTTATATTTTAATGTTTTGTTTATAATTATCATTTATATTTTGCTTTACTTAATAATTGTATTACATACATTTTATAATAATTCTGCTACTCGATTATCTTATTATAGTGATTGTATAACTAGGTTATATTAACCGATTTATATTATTATTTTGTCAATTGTATTATTATATCATTTAACTTTGTATAATTTTTATTAACATGTTGAAATCAATGAAACAGAAGCTAGCTTCCTTTCACCCCCGATTAATGTTACTTTAAAATAAACAAATGGGCTGATAACTGCCTGGACAAGAAAGAAAGACGATATAAAGTCGGATGGAGAACACGGAACTTTCTACCAACACATCAATAATGACAACATCGAGATGATGTCAATACCTGAATCATATCCTCTCCAAAGAAAGATAAAAGGAGAGGGAAAGGAGAGCGACGGTGATAAGTGACACAGTCTCGAGAGAACACAACAAAGAGAGAGAGGTTGTTCTCTGAAGTAACTAGTTCCGACTTATCCGACTCACCCAGGTATGTAGCACCAGAGGAGCGATTTATATTATTATTTTGTCAATTGTATTATTATATCATTTAACTTTATATAATTTTATTATCTTTTGTATAATTTTTGTTAACATGTTGAAATCAATGAAACGAAAGCTAGCTTCCTTTCACCCCCATGATTGTTGTTACTTTCAAATAAACTTAGATAAAATGGGCTGATAATCGCCTGGGCAAGGAGGAAGGATGTTACAAAATTTGAATGGAGAATATGGAACTTTCCACCAACATATCAACAATGACAAAATTGAGATGATGTCAATAACTGAATCATATCGTCCTCAAAGAAAAATAAAAGGAGAGGGAAAGGAGAGCGATGGTGGTGAGTGTGAGGAGTGTGTCAGTTGACAAATAACTTAGAGCAGAGAGAGAGAGAGAGAGAGAGAGAAGTTATCCTCTCTGAAGGAATCAGTTCCAACTCGTCCGAGACGTTTGACTCACTCAGGTATGTAGTGCCAGAGGAGCGATATGTCAACCTGTTTGCTACTGTTAGGTCCGATAGACGTAGTCAGGCTTGCTCATGTATAACATAGTTCGTTTCCTTGATTTTTCTCTTCTTAAAATTGTAACCAATTTATAGTTTAATATCTTTCTTAAATAAATATATATATATATATATATGAAATTGCCTGTGTATTGAGCACTCTTTCTTCCTTCAACCTGGACCCCATGTGCCACATACCTATGCAGCCTTATTCTAAATTAATCTAAATTAATCGGCCGACCACGTTGCGGATTCCCACAGGTGTTTCTCGGCTTTTCTCTTGTTGTAGCGTTACAGTTGGATCTCTGTGATTCTTTTGCGAGGTTGATATCATTCATCATTTCTGGGTATCTCTTCAGATCGTTCTTTGTTTCCTTCCTTGGTTCTGTGAGCTAAGGGGGATGGGCTGGGCAGCAGCCCAGAGGCATTGTTTTTTGTTTCCTTCCTTGGTTCTGTGAGCTAAGGGGGATGGGCTGGGCAGCAGCCCAGAGGAATTGTTTTATTAAGCACCAGAGGAGCAACATGTCAACCCGTTTGCTACCGATAGGTCCGATAGACATAGTCAGGCTCCTTGATTTAGATGGTTTAGTCCATAGTCAGATCATTTCCTTGGTAGCACCAGAGGAGCAACATGTCAACCCGTTTGCTACCGATAGGTCCGATAGACATAGTCAGATCATTTCCTTGATTTTTTTTTCCTCTTCTTATATTTGTAAACAATTTACTGTTTAATCTCTTTTTAATAAACAATACCTAAGCATATAGAATTGCCTGCGTACAGTGTGCTCTTTCTTCCTTCAACCTGGACCCCGTGTGCCACATACCTATGCAGCCTTATTCTAAATTAATCGGCTGCTACATTGCGAATTCCCACAATGTGTCTCTTGGATAAATATTTCATATTGGCATCTAAATACTATGAAAGTGATCCAGTGCAATTAGCAATAATTAGGAAATCAAATTCAAAATATATACGATAGTCCTGGATCATGAAGAATTATTATCAACATTGTTGTCATCATTATAAAGAATTTTGTTGATCATCATCATTTTTTAGCTATCTTATCTCCACTCTTCATAAGTACAGTATTACCAGTGATGGCATATTGCAGTAAAATATTTGTACTATATATATATAAGTGGTAACTGTTTTTAATATTTTTTTACTTGCATTTCTATATTAATCATTTATTACAGAATTCATCTATCTTATTATTATTATTATTATTATTATTATTATTATTATTATTATTATTATTATTATTATTCAATTCTATAATTATTATTTGTTTAAATAAGATAACCAATAAGTTTATACAAGTGTTGTGGTGAAATTATTCACAATTATGCTTGTGTTTTGAAATTTATCATTTATTTAGACAAGTAATAAATTTACACATTATGATAACATCTAAAATAATAATATCAAATAAGCACTTTTTGCAGCTCGGATTACTTTATTTCAGAGTAACGAATGTTTTCGGCACTCAGCCATCATCAGTTTACATACAGAAATGGAACTTGATGATGACCCCTTTATTTCAGAGTGCTGAAAATGTTTGTTACTCTGAAATAAAACAAGCTGCAAAAAATGCTTATTTGATGATGATATTTACATTATACGAATAGAAGCAGCGAATACAATTGTATGTCTATTATGATAACATTACACATACCATCTAAATCACTGCTTCTACTCGTAATCATACCTTTAATCCGAAGCACTCTTAGCAGTTGAGTTTCTTTCTTAAAAGAGTACAGTAGCTAATGTTTTCGGCAAAATTTACCATCTTCAGGCTACTAAATATTCAAATTGTGTTCTAAAACATGTTCTAAATCTAAGACATTTGTCCATAACAACAAAACATTGCCATGGTGATCTTATCATCATGACATTTTTACGTAGGATAATGCCTTTTAACTATCTGAGCATATCGTGGTATACAGTTTTTAACTGATATCATGTACGATCACTCAATACATCTACTGCATAGTTCCAACTGGGAGGGAGATCTATGGCTGTTCTGTCATTTATTAAGTCTTCCTTTTTCTGTCTTCTTCTTATCTCCAGGGTTTCCGTGGTTACGGCCTGGCTAGTTCTGAGCAGTTTAACAATTTTTGTTTTATCCCATTAAATCTATAGGTCACTACTATCTGGCGATAGAAGCATATACCTGAAGAAGGTGTAGATACACTGAAAACGTTTATATATTTAAATTGAATACTTTACTGCAAGAAGTGCTGAGTTTATTATTATAAAGTTTCTTCAGAAAGATAAAAAAAATGAAAACTTTATACCTACAAACAAAACACACAAATTTTAATGAATGAATGGTTGGATGAAGGAATTTAATTAATACAAGTCATAAATAACTAAACACTACATAATGCTGAGTCTTCAATTCAATGTTGAATGCACTAGGTCTGGTCAGTCTGGATCATCACATTCTTGATCTCTTGAAGTCTCTGGGTTGATATGCTGATGATCTTCAACTTTCTTAATGAAACAGTTGAGACTAAGCTGACAGGCAGCATTCTTTCTCTCTGTATAAAGTTCTTTGTAGCAAGCCAAAGAATTCTGAATTTCTCTCACAACTTTGGCACTTCTAGTTTCATTAGAATCAGTTTCTTCAATTATTCTGATGGTACTGTCAGTGTGTTTAAAAAATTCAGTCATTTGTTTTGTTGAAAGTTGTTTGATGGGCTTAGCAACAAAGGGCTCCTGACTTTCATCATTCATGTTGTTTTCTATTTCCAGAAGCTCTTCATTAGTTGAGTTTGTTTTCCATTTCCAGAAGCTCTTCATTAGTTGAGCTCTGATGAGTGCTACTCCAGGAGTTCATCCATGTGAAATAATATTTTAAACAAAAATTTTTTTAATTTAAAAAGTTAATTTACTTTTTAAAATCATATTATAGCGAAAATGTGTAAAGTGAGATCGCATATAGCGAGGGATATCTGTATTTCAAAATGTTTTTATAATTTTTGTTAAAATTTATAAATGAATTCATTTATTTGCATGATCAATAAACTGAGATTGTATGCATGGCAAAACATATAAAGTAATTATAACAATAAATTTTTTATGCAAGTTCATTTCATCTGCAAATATTCACAAAATATTAGTACCATATTACTTCGAATTTAAGCCACCCGTGAATTTAAGCCACAGTACGATTTTAAAATTGGAAAACTCGAAGCTGCCTCCAATTAAGCCGCAGTAGGATTTTAAAATTGAAAAATCGGGAAAAAAAGCCACAGTAGGATTTCAAAGTTGGAAAATTGGAAAAAAATAAAAACGAATTTATAATAGGTATTGAAAAGTAAGAAACATTTTTATTTACTTAAATAAGTACTAATATATAAATAAACTACATAATTTATTGGGAATCTTCTTCAGATATACTATCACTTCGTTTTTTAAAAATAGTATCAAGTCTCTTCTCCCAAACATGTTCTAATCAATCTTTCATCAATTCTGTTGTCATCCATGAATTCTTTTGTGCTCAAATTATAACACCCTTAGGAAATTTTCCTTGGGTACAGGTTTTTTTTGTTTAAAATAATAAAATGTGTCAATTTGTTTCCATCAGCAATTATAAACAGCAATATAGTAATTCGTGAATTTTCTTATAATTAAAATATGACAAGATACAACACGATTGTACACAGCTACTATCAAACGGTAAGTGGATTAAATCAGAAGAGTATGAACGGGGGACCACTGAATAAACTCTTATCAACGGTCGTAATACTATGTGCATATATAGAGCGTAAAGCAAAACCCTGATTGTTGGGGAGTGGGAAATCAGGAGAAATAAGATGATAAAATATTAGCTTTGAATTTAAGCTGCACCCAAGTTTTACATCTTAAAAATTTGAATAAAAAGTGCGGCTTAAATTTGATATAATATAGTATTTACAATAAAATATTCATTATGAAAGTTATTCAACATTAAAAGAATTTCAAAATCTTTATAAAGTTTTATAAATATAACTAACAAATATCTATAAACAAATAGGAAACAAATAGAATGTAAAATTTATATGTAAGATTATTTAATCTATGCACAATTCAAGAAACAATTATCTAATGATAGCAAATTGTAATTGCCTATTCTTACTAATAAATTATATAAAATTTCAACCATGTCCATTGCAGCCATATAAATCCCAATTTAGGTTATAGAATACTAAGTAACTATATTAAATATTTTATATAATGACTTTGAAATATCATATTATTAACTGAACCATGCAAGTGAACTTGCTCATAAAAATCTATCTATTTTTAGACAGTTATATTGAACAGTTCATATAATAAGTGAATATAATCTTCAAGTTTTTAATTTACAAAATCAATTACATAATACTTAATTAACATAAAAAACTGCTAAATACTTATAATACATACAATAGATAAGTTCAGCACTAAACAGCAGTGTAAATAAATACTTTATTCAAGTACTCTGCACAGAGTACTTGAATAAAGAGTATTTATTTACACTGCTGTTTAGTGCTGAACTTATTTATTGTATATCAATTACTTAATTTTATTAGTTATAATAACTTAAAAAATTTCATTTAGAGAAACAAAAATTTTTAGTTTTTGTAATTTTTAAATTTATGTAAATTTTGTTCACCAGATGATTTGCATAATATAAGTTTTTAATTTTAATAAAAAGTATCGTCGTTATAAATTTTTGTAAAAGTTTTAAATAAAATAATTATATTGTTTATTGTTATCAATTTTTTTTCTTTTCTTTTTATTGATGATGATGATGTAAATTTTATTTTTATGCACTGCTTGTATCCGTAAATTAAACAAAACGTCTTTTCTAAGCACTAATAGCAATCGGTAGATGATGTCCAAATAAAAATCAGTTATTTGAACATCGGGTACCGACTGCTATTAGTGCTTAGAAAAGACATTTTGTTTAATAAAATTAGGTTCTACACAATTTATAATTTTAATAAATAAATTTCAAATAAACTTAATGTAAATGTATTCTAGAAAATGATGGCTTTATTTTATAAAATACTAGCATAAAATATAAAAATATTAAATTTTGCACATTATTTAATAATTATTTGACATTGGCATTTGTATGTTTCCTAAATTATTCTATCAATGAATATTTCCATAAATTATTTATTACAGTAAGTATATAAAAGTTGATTGACTGTTATTAGTCTATTGATTACGTTTATTCTAGATAGAAACCAAATTACTATCATGTATTGACCTATAATGATGAAATGGTCATTACTGTGACCTATATATATATATATATATTGTTGCATTATTCTTTGAAATTAACAAAATAAAAATTATAGAAAGAATAAAAAAATTTAAATTAATAAATTAGAGTATGCCAAAAACTAAACAATACATCAAAAATAAAGAAAATTTATTAACCTGAATAAATTAGATAAATTCTGAGTATAGCTAATGATTTTGTATTGATTATGAACAATATAAAAACCGTTACATCTTATAGTTAGTTTTGAATTCTGCTTATAAAAATTATCATCAAGAAATATAATAATTGATATCAAATTATCACTTCACATTGACAGAAAAGTTAACTTAAAATATATAAAACTTTCAGTATTAAAAAAGAAAAATTAATATGAGTAATATATATATATCATCATTATTATTATCTTGCATAATAATTAAATTTATGTAATTAATTCATGAGATAGCAGTTATCAAAATCAATTATCAGTAATGGGATATATCTATATTTAGTTCTTATATGATGATATTTAGATACTATAGCCTGCAAGATATATTTAAATAAATTATTTACAGTACACCTGATTAAATGTCATAGTTCAGAAATGAATTACCCAGATAATTCTTAAAATAAATTGCATATATTCAAATGTTCTATAATTTATTGAAAAAAAGAAACAAGAAATTGGCTCATTTGTAGCAATTATTGCAATTTTAATTCGATTCTAATTTTTATTGCCAATTAGAAGATATAATAAATTAATCTAGGGCATTAAAAAATCTTTCGAGAATAGCACAACTAAGATAAAACATTAATAATTGATCATCACTTCCAGATTGTGGATTACTTCCGGATAATCAGGAGTCTATTATATATGCAGTTTTAACTTTATATCTGAATGAAAAGCATCTTTAGAGTGAACAGAATCTATGCATAAATTTGTACAGTAAAACCGTTACGTGGAATATCATAATTTTAATGACTTAAAATTTATTCGATGACAGATTTTCTTTGGCTTCCATCTTATAAAAGGATTGTCATTCATACTCTACAAATTTTTATATTTCAGTATCAAGAAATAATTTGTCAAAAAAATAAATTTCTCCTCTTAGTTAGCCAATAAATTTATAGTATTTTGCATTTTATATAAATGATCTTTACTGAAAATTATTAAATAATCTGCGTAACAGATTCACATTACAATAATGTTTTTTCTTAATTCCAAATTTTGCTTTTTTAAATCAACAGTTTGGGCTTGGGTAGGACACAGCATATCACCTAATCTATATGTAGCATCAAAACAGGAGCGAGAGAAACCAATTATAATAGTCTCCCAGTCGCACGCCGGAAAAGTTAAAGATGTCGCAGTTTCAGCATTTGGAGAGGGGACAGAAGTAATTTCTGCTGGAGGAGCAGGTAATGTTGATAATGAATTATTAACATTATAAAACTTGTTTATACATAAACGATTTTGTATAATTATTTCAAATTTTCAGGTTACAAAACTTTACAAGTAATACAAGGTAATGCAAGTGCTTATATCCATATTACATTAATTAAGAAGTGGGATATATGTGCTGGAAATGCCATCTTAAATGCAATTGGTGGAAGAATGACTACACTCGCAGGTGACGAACTTCAATATGGATCAGTTTGGGATGTAAAAAATGAGGATGGTTTATTAGCATCGGTCTATAAACATGATATATATCTAACCAAGCTTCAAACTGTCAAACAGAAGTATTTCTGATGTTCGATAATAATTTATGAAGAATTTTTATGATGATGATTTAACAAAGTTGATGACAATCAGAAGGGATAAGCAAAGTAATAAACACAACTGACTATGCACAGTATGTCATCGAAATTTATTAGTGTATGTCATGTTTCTATTGTGATTTAAGTGTCTTTAATTAAAGATAATATAGAAGTCAGTATTATATATTTACATATTTATTTTATGAAAACATTCAAAATACATATTTTCTGGTTCAAACCTATTGTAAAACAATCAGATCTCTTCATTAGAGAACGATAAATTTCAACCTGGTAAATCCCTAAATTATTAAATGTCAAAAAATGTTGTACAATATATTTTATAACAATAACTTTACAACAGATCTGAAAACTGTACATTTTATATTAAATAAACCAACAAAAAAATTGTGCATGGATATACATGATCCATAACAGTAAATAAAAGTCAACAATTAAAAAAATTGACCGGATACGATCAAAAGCATAAATTGCTGGTTAACACATTATGAAAATTAAATAGTAATCATAAATACGACAGGCACATGTAGTGTCCATTTTGGCTTTCGAACTCAATTTGCAAAAATAAATACTATATTCTACGAATGAAGTGTTAAGGCACTGCAGTTAAAAATAACATGTTGCAAGTGTCCATAACGTTTTCACCACACCAAATTCTTCGGTTTTCAAATCCTGCAGGATGGCACAATTTTTTTTATAAAATATCTTTCTTACTTGGTACACAATTGTATCGATATCTATTTTCTTTCAACATTCAAAACTGCACTTGAACAGGTTTCATTGTTGCATAAATTTTGGTCAATGGACTTTAGAACCGTAACGTATTTTGTTGGGTCATTGTATGCCATTGAAATCACTAACCGTAGAAAGACACTAGAAAAATTTTCCTTTTTTTTTTTTTTTTTGTTAAAATAACTTTCCTTTCAAAATTGTTTTTATAAATCTAAAAATTAGACTTCTTTCTTTAAAATGTGTACTTGATCAGTTTTGGACTATTTGAGATATCTGAAATGAATGTTAATTTTATTATAGATTTTATTTTATATTTTTAAAATTTTTAACAAGTTTCAATACATACTTTGCAGCCCAGTCTGTCTTTCCCGGGAAAGTGAATCCGGGATTTCCACCCCGACCTTGTAAACTGGCCGAAAGTCGTGGATTTAAACCTGTTTCGAAGCTTCCGGCATTCTGATTCCTTTGATTGTGTTTATCGTACATGGACGGTATATAGCTACCATAATTTCCTTTAAAATATAAAAATATTAAAACATTTTAAAAAGATTTCAGTTTAATTTATTTGTTATAAAATTATTTACCTATACTCTTTCCTACAATACTGAAATCTTCGTTCTTTTTAGTATCTTGATAGCCGACGTTACGTGTATTTTGTCCTGCTATGTAACGAGCTTTGGTTAAATAGTGTTGTTTGGCAGACATTCTTGATCTAGTCATGGGCATTTCGATTTGTGCTCCATCTTTTCTGCTGGAATAATTATTTCCAGAAATTCTGAAAATAATGGTAAGATTTTATTCTTTGTAAGATTTTCTAACTAATAAAGTAATATTATCGAGATGTACTTGTCTTCGCTCTGTTTGCTTTGCTTCAAAAGCACATTCGTATTTTCCATTTCAGAAAAATCTTCTATGGATGCTTGCTGTCCCCATCGTTTCCTTGGCAACTGCTTGTCTTCCTGTTCGTGCAAAAAAAACATTAAATCATAAAAATACAATAGCAAATTTTTGATATATTACTACATACTTTACTGATTAAATTTTGCAAATTGCTTTCTTTTTCAACCAAAGGTCTTGGCTGATTGTCATGATAAGATTGTTTCTGTTGCGATATGATATGATTTCCTTGAATGCCTAATTTCTGTCCAACTTGAAAGTATGGATAACGAAGAGACTACAAAATAATCGGTTATTAGAAATGAATATGTAATCAAAAGAACTATAATTATTATATACCTGGATGGTATTAGGTCTTTGAGCAGGATTCCATCTCAACATGTCCCTTAATATATGCAGGCCTTCTTTGCTTATTTTCCGTATGATGCTGCTCATTGGCATTTCCGAAAACTGGGGAAATCTGAAATTCATAGCGCTTGCTAGTTGATATCCTTCTGGCCAATCTCTCTGATTTTTAAAAAAGAAAATTTTGTGAATATCAAAACTATCTTTAACAAAAGAGATTATCAGCAGGTCCAGTTTTATGCAGTTTGAGATAAACAAACACACATTTTTTAAATTTTTGCTGGATTTCTATAAAATAGAAAATACAGTGAACTCCCGTACAACACGAGGGTATTGTTCTGCATTATAGGAAATCACGTATTATTTATATAGTTTAAATAATATGCGATTTAAATATTTATTTATAAATCGAGTACTAGCTGCAATTTTTTCGTAGCTTTATACAAATTTGCATTATTGCGGAGCACTTTCGGTTTTGTAAATTTACTGCTTTGAATGGTACTTATCTGTAAAAATGAAGCAACTTAAAGCATAATAAGCACACCAATCATGCAAAGAAAACTTTAAAAATGCTTTTATTTAGAGAAGTGCTTTCGGTAAATGCGCCATCATCAGCTCATAGATAAGATTCTTTGTATATAAGATTACTTTCATACGCTTTCCTTGGCCAGGAAAGCGTATGAAAGTAATGTAAGTATAAAATGGCAGGAAAGTAAGGTGACCAAACAAATAAGCAACACCGACAAGCTATTCACGGCAGAAAGCATCCAGATATACAAAGGTAAGCCTACCACAGTGATTATTAATGACAGGCAAGTAGACAGCATACGAAAGCCATGGAGATATATACTGAACTAGAACACTTAATTTTATAGAAAAGTGAGCATATTTGGTGGTGTAGAAAATAGTGCCTAAGAAACAGGACTGCAAAAAAGTGCAGAAAAGTTTTTTAGTTGTTTTATTTAGCTTTATTGTTATCTTTTAGTTATTTTAATAATTTATTTTCCTTTTATGTTTATTCAGCTAAATATATTCATAATCTTTCATTTTTATTCTTATATAACGTACTGCATTGTAATTAAAACCGAAGACCATGTGCAGAAAAAGAGAAGAGAAACAATATTTATCCGATTTTGAACTTTGTATTCTTAGAATAGAACTGTGCATTACTCTTCCAAACTTGCTTTCTTGGTTCTAAAGGAACATTCGAATCTTATGTATGAGCTGATGATGGCGCATTTGCTGAAAGTGCTTCACTAAATAAAAGCATTTTTAAAGTTTTCTTTGCATGATTGATCTGCTTATTAGTGCTTTAAGTTGCTTCATTTTTATAGATTGCAGAGCACATTATATGGGAGTTTACTGTATAAACTGTTTAACAAATTTTTCATATTGCAAAAATATCATTGATATCCTTAAATTTTCATATCTATGCTCATAATATATCCATTAATTTTACCTAATCATTGCATTTATCAATCCATATTTCTGTATGTCAAATTTAGAAATTGTTAAACTTATGCAGTTTTCAACTTATACAGAAATTTTCAGAACAAATTAACCACATACATAGGGACCTACTGTATACGAATAATATCAAATTACCTTATCTGGTGTGCCTAGAACAGAACATATTCTAAATATCTGATCAATCTCACTCCTTCCTGGAAATAACGGTTGTAACGTGTAAAGTTCTGCCATTATACATCCGACTGCCCATATGTCAATAGGAGAACTGTAATTTGTTGATCGTAATAACACTTCTGGTGCCCTATACCTTAATAAATCAATTATATTAAAAGTCAGCATTTTATTTTTTACAATAATGGGTATAAATTAGATTCAGGTGCATATCCGATTGTAAAAATTTAATTACTTACCACCTCGTAGATACGTAGTCGGTGTATGGTGGCCGAGAACGTATTTCCCTAGCCAATCCGAAATCTGCTATTTTTACCAGATCTGGTCCCATGCACAATACATTTTCCGGTTTTATGTCTCGATGGAAGAAACCGTGCTTGTGCATAAAAGCCAGACCCTGTAGTATCTGATAGAGTATATTTCTGATTATAGGTTCGGGAAATGGCTTATCTCTATTATAAAAAAAATTTTTTTTAGTTTTTAAATTTATGCATTTTTTGCTAACTCCGATATGCATTTTCTATTTTTATCTCACCTGTCTTTAATTAGTTGATAAAGGTTTTCCTTTAAATATTCGAAGACGAAATATAAAGTATTGTCTTCACGAATCACTTCTTTTAGTTTGACTAGATTTGCATGACTCAGTTTTTGTAATGACTAAAGAAAGACATTATTCGTAATTATGCTAATCCATCATCGAAATTGGCATTAAAGAAAGAATATAAATTACCTTAACTTCTCTTAAATTCATGCATTCGTCCCATGAATAATATTTTTTCTTCATTCTGTTTACAGAAACGAAACTAGGTTCAGTAACTTACCTACTTTAACTTTATCGAAATATAAGAATATAAAAAATGCCATGCTTTGCAAAGCAAGCTTAGCAAAATAAAGTTAATTAACTAATTATGCTCACAAATATAAATTTATCTATATTTAAATGAAATTTTATCCTGACATTACAACTGCTTAATAATGATTATCAAAACTGAAGTGCGTGTAGCCATACATTAAACTGTCCAGCTGCACGTGCTTTGTTACCGTTTTAATTTTAAAAAACTGCTCGATTACATAAAAGTTCTCACCTTAGACTACTGCAAATGAAAGATATATTACCTTTTAATGGCTACTTTCTCTCCATTAGCCAAAGACTGTGCCAGAATGACGCTACCGTAGGTACCGTCACCTATCTGCTGCAGAAACTTGTAATGATTCATGACGATATCATGCAGATTTGGACAGTGCTGTACACACAGTGCTCACGTGCATTGAGAAAGACAGTGCAATCACAACCTGAGGTGACGTGCAGAAGACAAGCAAAAACACTTATAAAAAAATTTTAAACAAAATACTATTACTATCTACTTAATCATAATTTAAAGCAAATTTTTGCACTATTTCTATCAATAACGAGTTTTAAAACTGCACTTAAAAATTTGATTGATAGTTTTAAGTTGTAATATATTTTTTTAATTATTAATTTTTCAGATAAAGAAAAAAAGCTTCGTAAGAAGATTGAGAAACTAAGTGAACTACTGTACAGAAAGTAATATTTATTTTAAAGATTAATCATTATTATTGCATTTTAATTTTCATTTTTATTCTCCTACATAGCAAAATTCCAACTTTACCCGAGAGACTAACTGTAATTATACAGCTATTGACTGATCACTATTGCTAAATATGCCAGGTGACAATCCCTTCCATCATAAAATTATTCGACACATACGGTAGCATGTTTAACTAGTAATGAACAATCAATGCAAAGCATAGGAGATAACCTTTATCTGGGTTATGCCGAAAAGTCGTCATTTTATAACTCGTAAGTTGAGCAAACTTGGTTTCTCAATTATTTATTAGCGAATGCATTATTATAAAAAATAAATCCATTTTAATAACTTAAATCACCTTTTGATGGCCACTTTTTCTCCGGTATCCAATCTCTGTCCCAGCACGACACTTCCGTAAGTTCCATCACCCAACTGACTCAGTGTGACATAACGATTCATACCAGCCACAGTCTCGCCAGCGTAATCAAAGTTATCAGTACCCACCATTGAAATCACTTACACGTGCAACATAACTTTCTTTCTGTATACAAAAATAATAATAATAAATATATTAAAAAAAACTACATTCCAAAGCCGATCTCAATATAGACCTGTTGTAAAGCGTCATTCATCATCGTAAAGCATGCTGTTGGATCCTTTTCAATTGGAGCTTAGACAAAAATAGCAGCAAAAGTTACAATTAGATTTATAAGATAATAGTCTAACGTTATATTTAAACATTACATGAACACGGAGAATACATAAAAAAAATTTTAAAGCGTTTTTAATGACTCATCACTCATCACTTTATGGCAGCAAGAACGATTAATTCGATTTTTTTTACATTTAATCAAAAGCTATTAATATTAAAATTTTAATAACTTTTTAATCAAATTCATATTGGAACTTTTATCAACATACTGAGTTTGGAATTTTTCATCCGAATTATTTTAATTACATCTAGTTGCACGACTGCTGCACTTAATCTAATTTGTATTTAATTATATGTGCATTAGTATAATTAACTCAAATTATTTTATTATTTTGCTTCCTCTGACATTGCAATGTCAATAAACTTAACATTCTAAATTATAACAAGAAAACTATTACTGCTCAGCAAGTGGCCTGAAAATCGGTACCCTTCCAGAGCCCCTCGGCATAGGTATTATTTTTTTACTGAGTGAAATATAAGGGACTTTTAGGCATATACCTATGATGCTGTCAAGTTATAGGGATTCTTGCATGCAAGTGATGTGTTGGTGCTACAGATACTCATTTTACAGCCTAACGGTGCTAAGTTCTTATCTAGAAATTAATTTTAAAAAGTTTTATGATCAGTTCGATAATTAAGTTTTATTAATTTTGACTGGTAGTCAATGGTTTTTTTATGGCAAGTTAGCATATTTATCATATGACATCATTACATATTAGCTAGGGAACTTATTTTTTAGGAAATACATACCACTCTGACGACAAGTGTTTATAATCTATTATTCGACTATTAAAACTATTAAATTTTTTAATCGTTATTACTGTTGTATTAAATGACAAAAACAATCGGACCTCGTTAACACGCGGTTCAGTAACACGCGAGTTTGCTTAAAACACAGTTTTACCATGGCTATCTTGATAAGCAATCGCTTGTGATATCACTCCTAGACATCTTCGTCATTAAATCTTGTGATCAGTGAGATTAGCTGTACATTCAACCATTTTTTAATGTCTAATCACAAAGAAAATTCATATTAATGTTGGAACTTATATTATCGCTCATGGTTGTAACTGTCGATTTAGTAAACATAGACCCCGACTACCGCATGTTAATGGAGTCAGACTGTACTTCCAAACTATATTAGAAACAATCCAGTTTGAAAAATCACGAAATTGTTGCAGTGTGGAATATAAAAATCGCAAATACAGTGCAATATATAATAATAATAATCTAAAAAGGCACAGATTTCTGCATAGTAAATTTAATTTTAAATTTTTTAGTATGATCCAGATGATCAAGTTTTTGATAAATCAGCTTCTAGGATACAATTTTGAATTTAATTTGAGCAAAGAGCCGTGCGGTAGATTTTCTCCAGTATGAGGCAAGTCTTCGAAATGCCGCCCCCTTAAATGTTTTTCTTTTCTTTCTGTATTCTCGGGATAAAGACACTATACCCAGTGCTTGGGAGTACCTGTTTAATCAACGTGACTATAATATTTAAGTTTGAAAATGTAAATTTTGTATCTGTTATCGCTCTATTTCCGCCCCCTTTTTGCCTAACATTTTATCCCACATGCACAACTTGTTTGTTTTTACTGTTCCCCTGACACTCTGGTTTTAATTACAATCTACACTTGTTTTTACGGATGTCCCATTCTCTGTTAGGTTCTAAGATAACACTCACTTCTCTGTGCAGCTGAAGAAGGGCAGTCCAGCCTGAAAGCGCTCCTGCATCTTTAAAATCCTATTAGCTAGAATTCAGATTTTGTCTTATTTTGATTTACTGATTTAAACACAATACAGCCACTTGTCCACTTCTCGAGACAAACTAACATTAAAATCAAATATTGTCAATAATTATTCTCGAGACAAACTAACATTAAAATCAAATATTGTCAATAATTGTAAACTCAAAGCAGAACTGACAAACTAACATTAAAATCAAATATTGTCAATAATTGTAAGCTCAAAACATCAAATATTGTCAATAATTGTAAGCTCAAAGCAGAACTATCAACATAAATCAATATAGAAAAGCATTGCATAAAGTTTTTTAATTATTGAATGGCTCAAATTGTATTTTGTTTTTGCTGTTATGCCGTCCCCTTATGGTGCCACCTCTCTGCCTCATAGCACCGCACGGCCCTGATAATGCATTAATTATTGTTGTAAAAAAATGATACAACAGCCACAACACTTCACTAAACATACACATTATTTGCTCATCTTTTTGATACACAGCATTTTGCATCAGTGACATGATGATGATATTTTGCTGCTATTTATTGATGGCAATATCAAGTCAACCAGCACCTTCTCCCCATTTTGAGGATTATTTTTCAAAGAGTGCATTAGTAACTGTTTAAAATTAACATAAAAACAATCGCATCGTCCCAGAATGCATTGCGATTGTATTCGAATCGACACACACATTTGTATTTATTCGTTCCTCATCGGTAGAAACAATGGAAGCTTGGCATTTAAACATGTCTTCCATACCTTTCTCACACTCGAATAATTTAGGTTTGCGTGTCACCGTTATGATTGATACTTATTAACTTCTCCTCCCTGCGGGAATATTAAATTTACATACCTGTTGCTTGATCAAATTTTAAATTTGGAAATGTAACGATATCGATCGGATTTAAAAAAAAAGGGAGGAAAAAAAATCTTCCACTACTAACCGAATTATTTTTTGCACTGGCGATTTCCGATTCGTTATTTTGTATCGTCGAATGGAACGTAGCTTAGAAGATTCGATTAAAATCGGTTTTAGGAAAGACTAAACGCTAGGTTCTTACCTTTTCGTCCGATTACTTGCAGTTCAGGGTATCCAGAATAAAAGAAAATGCTTTACCATGCATAAAAATACACCTTGGTTACCATTTTGTCTACATTTGTTTATCCCAGCAACCTGACGTCATATGCCGATCGTTGCGCCTTCTGATTTTCGATATTTTTTGAAAGAAGTGACGTCATATTTTACTAATTAATTGCAGTAAAACCGACGATTATAATTTAATTGCATAAAATTTTACCGAATGTTTCTGCGTCGTCCGAAATTGTTTTGCCACTTTTGTATACTAACGCAAAAGAGTAAATTCCTCGTATTTTGTGCTAACAGTGTGTACACTGAAATTATTAATTTACAAATTGTTTTTATACAAAATAAATTTAGGAAAAAGGCATCTCGATCGCATCTCTACATTGTGGACGCGTTCCAAACCTCAGCAGTAATTGTAACGCCGCTATGTGCGATGGATGGATACGCTTGTCAATTGGGTGCCTTCCAAACCTCAACAGCAAATCATCAATGATTAAGTCTCTTTTGACGTCAGAAATAAATCAACATCAGCTTGTTTCTGTTTGACGGTGATAATGATTTGTTACATATGCAATGAAATCAGTAGTCTGATTTCAGAAAATTAAAGTTATTAGAACGTTGTACTTGAATGACGAGAAACCGAAAAAAAATGCAAAAAAATTAAACGTCAGCAAAACTGTTGCGTATAAAAATATACAAAAATTCGAGGAATGCGGTTAGAATATAGACGAAATTAGAGAGGAAGATTTCCTGAAGGCAAAAGGAAGGCATAGGACAAGCAAATACCACATATATGCTTATCTAAACGAAATTGTTCAGTTTGATAACTCCTTGACACTTGAAGGAATACAAAAGAAATTAGAAGAAAAGCAGATATTCAGAAGCAGAGCAAGTATATGCAGATACCTAAAAGAGGCAAAGCTTACACGTAAACGTCTGAAAAGTATACAGGCTGAGTCCACCGAGCCACCTGTTGTGGATGAGAGAGCCTGTTTTGCACGTGTAATAATAAACATCGCTAATGGTTGCCTGTTATATCTAGACGAAACCGGCATTAATCTGCACACACAGAGGCGTTACGGCTACTCTCCTGAAGGAATTCGCCCAGTTGTTATGTGTCCAGCCAACAGAGGCCGAAATATAAGCATAATTGCTATTCTATCCAATGTTGGGATTTTCAAATATAGATCTATATTAGGCGCATATAATGCTAATTCCTTTCTGGAATTCTTGCGCCAATGCAGCTATGACATTGCCCAAACGTTTCCTAATTCGTACCTTATTATGGATAACGCTAAATTCCATCATTCCCAAAACGTTACAGCATTCCTGGAAGAAGAAGAAATAAGATATAAATTTTTACCGCCCTATTCTCCTCAATTGAACCCTATCGAGGAATGTTTCTCCGCATTCAAAAGTAGACTGCACAAAGTTTCGCCGAAACCGACCACAACTAGTCAATTGATTTCATGTGTCGATTCTATTTTTGCAGCGATGAACTCCGACCTTAACTTTGAGAATTTTTACCAGCACATGAGGGAGTATGTACAAAAAGCATATAACAGGCAAGCGTTTTCATAATTATATTCGCAAATTTCTCCAGCATATTTTGTCTGCGTACGTTTACTTCTGACATGTAATTACATGCATTTTGTTGTCTGTCTAAACATATTATTGTGTACGTTTTCATGTTTTCGGAAAAATACCGTTTCAGTAAAGCATACTGTAAAAGAAGGCAAATGTGTGTTGTTATTACATTGCGTGTAACGTTTGCAATTTGTATTTGCAAAAGAGAAATGTGCGCACATTGTAGTGCAACGGACGTCTAGCAAATGTAAATTTGCCCTCCCTTTTCTGCAACGCGTCCTCGGAAAGGCGGAAGCGCTCCTCGGTTTCTCGCAACGATCGCGCGCTATCGTGAAACAATTTGCTGCCGTTTTTGATATCTGTGACAGTATGCTTGGCCATGTTCAAAAATACGTCCATGATATCTTGCCTGTATACGTGGTATCGTATATTACAGCTGTCGTTGTTAAAATAGAGTGCCATATTACGGATTATACAGGCTGAAAATG
Source organism: Olivierus martensii (assembly GCA_000484575.1). NCBI lineage: Eukaryota > Metazoa > Arthropoda > Arachnida > Scorpiones > Buthidae > Olivierus > Olivierus martensii. The sequence goes on along the minus strand of AYEL01091675.1, from coordinate 21,717 downwards.
TAAAATTGACGTTTGCAACGGGTCGTCGGAAAGGTGGAAGCGCTTCTCCATTTAGCGCATAGGTCGCACGCATTCGTGAAACAATTTTCTTCTTTAATGAAATGTCTATTCGCTTTTGTGACCGAACCTTTTTCTTGTTGCAAACTTTCCGTAAATGAGTGGAAGGAAGTGGAAATAACAAAATATTTACTAGTTAAATATTTTTACTAGTTTTGGGAATGTATTATTTTTTTCCTGTATGTGTATATTTTTATTCCAATCTCAAACCATTAGAAGTATAGTATCATTTATAATAATTGTTAATTTTTAAACCCTTTTAAATAAACAATTGGCTATATATAATTTCTTTTCAATCTGGACATCCAGAAGATATTTTTAAAGCCAAAAATCTAGGAACTTTCCAATTTTAGGAAAACATCTTTCGTTATCTATGAAAGATGTTTAGACAAATAAACAATACATGTTAGTTTCGTTACAAAATGGCAGCTGTTCGAATCAAGATCTATGGCTGTGATACATTAAAACATTAGTATCTTTGCGGCTTTCATCAGGCAAATAACGAGGGTGGCGGTTTATAGAGGGGCGGCTTAAAGAGGTTTGACTGTATTTCTCACAACTATATTTTATTATTGCTATTTAATATAAAAATTACACAGGATAACTCAAAAAGTTTGTGCCAAAATTTTCTGTCTTGTAGAAGATAAAAGTCTGTGTAAATGTTTATTGTCATTTTTTTTATTTGAGGCTCCGTATAAAAGATATAACGCGTGAATCCAAGAGGGAATCGCAAAATGGCATCCATTATTACGTGACAGCGCCATCTGCGAATTCTGTCTTTTTAGAGGTACTACAATTTCAATGAAATTTCTATTCTTTAATTTTTAAATTATTAATAATAACAAATAATTTGGGCTGTCGCAGACATCTAAAGATTAGACCTTTCTAAAGATATCTATTTATAGAAATCGGTGCAGTAATTCAACTGAAAAAGGGACATCCACTCAGCCAGTCAGCCAGCTATGTTTGACTATTAATAATTTAATAATAAAAATAATAGGAGTTTTATATTTCGATTATTTATTTGATCACCTACAAAAAATTATATGTATAAAAATAAAAATCGCATAGTAAAATCAAACGTATAAAATCACATACAAGAATTGCATACTGTAAAATTAGCGTTTAAATATGCTTTTTTTCGAGACTTTTGCAAATTTTTCGATAATGTTATCGCAGTTGAGTTCATTTAATAATTCATATTCAAGATACAGAATTGTCATTGAATTTAATCTTCCTTCTTTCATTTTGTTTCTTACATAATTTTTAATTCTCTTCAAACAATAAAATCTTCATTCCGTTGAAGCTTTCGATATGTTTAAAATACAATGGTACCTTGGTTAACGACAGTAATCCGTTCCAGGATTACCATCGTTATCCAAGGCGCTATTCCCCATAAGATTTTATTGAAGATTGATTAATTTGTTCCGGCTCCTTCCTACAATCATAATAAATATTTAAAATGCTGCTAAAACTCATTTAAAATGTCCTAAAAATATGGAAAATATCATTTATTTATTATATTTGCTACAAAAAAATTAATATTAATAAAATGAATTGTTCATGAAAACAGTTTTTAATTATCAATCTTCGCCAGAAGGACAATTGGGCTCACTTCGGAGTTTTTTAACAAACGAATCCGTGAACACTGATTAGCAGATTCAAGGATTATTATATAGATGAGATTTGATTATGCTTTTTGATGGCGAACGAACGCACTCTCCGATTTATTATCTATAATCTCTATATGAACCGTGTGTTCCTAAATTCACCAACTATATATCCATCGGTGAAAGACTGATGACGTCACGATGAGTACCGATTGACATTATTTTCGGAACGTGTTTGATGAGAAACAACATGGCTGAACTTATAGAAGAAATATTTTCTTTCCCATATTCAGAATCAGATAGCTGATTATAATAATATGCAATATTTTTTAATAAACGTAACGAAATTTTAAATTATATATAAAAATATCTAGAATTAAAATTTTGTATCTGATATTTATTTAAGTAAACATTACTTTTTTGTAGTTAAATAAACAATAATTTGCATTTCTGTTCAATATACACTTTATTTGAAATTGAAACTGCAGCTAAATCCAAGTTTTGATATACACATTTTATTGAAACAAATAAAATTATACATAATGTAAATGTTTGTTCATTTATTTGAACATTCTTACCTTCATGAAAAATAAATCAAATATAAAAATAAGAGTTAATTAACCAGATCATAATATTATCTTGGATATTTATATTTAAATTTATGGATTGGCATATCAATTGCTTTCAAAGTCTTGTTTTATTTCATGAGGTGTCTGCAAATACTTTTGATGATCATAATGAACTACTATATGTTTATTTTTTCTAATATATCCATTTAAGCATTTCTATAATTGCTATCTAAATAAAAAAGAAAAGAAAGTTACATTCATATTACTTTTATAATCTTGCCAAATTAAATCTTGGAAATATTATCCTATATTTATATACGTGTATATCAATTTTAGATGTATACAGGAATATTTTCATGAAAACGACTGACAATGACAATATTTAACCTATTTTTAATCTATTAATAATTCTTAAATACGAATAACCTGTCAAAAACTTATTATATGTTTCCTCTTCAACATCTATTTCAATCGAAAAATTTCCAAGTGACAAACTCAGTCTGTTTAAGTGAGCCGCCATATTCACTCAGCACTCAGCACCAGCATTTCTAGTTGGTGAGATTGATGCGAAATCGATGAGCAGAAATCAGATTTTGGAACGCTAACGATGTATTGCATGGTGGATTTAGGAACTAATTTCTTTCACCGGTGAAGTCATCGATGAATTTAGGAACATACGGGAACTGTAGGATCTCGGAAAGACTTTTTTACTTCTAATGGAATCCGAAACTGCGACGTCACACCACTTGCAGATGTCATGTAATATATAATACAAATAATAGAATCAGACTTTGTTCGCAGAATTTAAAATAATAATCGTCTAGACGTCACACCACTCGCAGGTGTCAAGTAATATATATCACAAATAAACAACGAATTCACACCACTTGCAGGTGTCAATTAATATATAACACAAACAAACAATAAAATCAGACTTTTGTCAAGTAATATATAACACAAATAAACAATTGAATTAGACTTTGTTTCAGAATTTAAAATAATAATCGTCTAGAAATCATCTTTAAAAAACTAAAAGTTGCAGGTGTCAAGTATATAACACAAACAATAGAATCAGACTTTGTTCACATAATTTAAAATAATAATCATCTAGAAATCATCTTTAAGAAACTAAAAATATTTAAAATAATAATCGTCTAGAAATCATCTTTAAGAAATTAAAAACTAGTAAAATAATAATCGTCTAGAAATCATCTTTAAGAAACTAAAAACTAATAATATAACACAAACAAACAATAGAATCAGACTTTGTTTGCAGAATTTAATTAATAATCATCTAGAAATCATCTTTAAGAAACTAAAAACTAGTGAACTGTTCCATAATAATCATCTAGAAATCATCTTTAAGAAACTAAAAGCTAGTGAACCGCAATAATCGTCTAGAAATCATCTTTAAGAAACTAAAAACTAGTGAACTGTTGCAACTTTTTAATAATTAAATAATTTGTTTTCATTACTATATGTTAATTATCATTTAATTAAACATATCTTTATATGGATATAATTTTATTAATTTTAATAATGATATTGTCGAATTTAAATTGATTGTGATAAAAAAATAACGATTAACAACCGAGCTAACGAATCACGTGATGCGATGACGAGCTGTTTTAAATAGCTCTATTTTATCAAGTACACATAATCAGGAGTCGTTAATCAAGAGATTTTTTCTTACAGCCATTCGTCGTTAACCAAGTACGTCGTTATCTGATGCCGTCGTTAACCGAGGTACCACTGTATTCTTAAGTTAATTTCTACATTCGGAAAATGTTTGTTTCGTGTCTGACGCTATCTGATATGAAGCAGAAGCCGAATATTCTTTTTCTTCTTTTAGAAATAGGAGAAATTATTCAACTTCGTCTTCAAATTATTTTTTGTCGTTTTCATAAATTTCCTTTTAGTTTTTATTACATTCATTTTTTTTTTTTTTTCATTTTCTGGCATAGAATGCATAAAGAAAACTTTAAAAGTTTGCAGAATGTCTTCGTATACGTTTTTTACCAAAAAACCTTTTTATCCAATTTGTGATCACCTAATAACTGAATTTAAATTCAGTTATCAGGTTAAATTCAGTGTTGATCACAAAGCTTAAATTCAGTTATTAGATGATCACAAATTGGATAAAAAGTATTGTATACTTTAAGCGAAAATTTTCCCTTGCTAAAAGTAAGTAATCATTATCATTTCTTTCATTAAACGACGACAAGGTCGACGTCGTTGTTTCGACACATAACACTGGATCGTTTACATGCGGGGGAACCTTGGGGAAACTGCAAAACGTACAAAACGTGTTCTGGAGACTCGATAAAAATTAAGATTTATTCAATTAAAAAATTATTATGCAAATCAAATATAGAATAAAGTTTTAATACCTTGGCTTGGAATTCTGTGGGGCCCCTCCGGATTTATAGGCCCCCGGAGGCCGCACAGTCCGCCCACTGTTAAATCCGCCACTGATAGATAGTATTGATATTCCAATCTCGAGTCCATATCATCTCCATTAGGGGAAATATGAATAGGTTGAAAGTTGGCCCTTTTTAAATAGATACAGTCTGTTCGGCTAAAATATGTTCAAAATTATGTCACAGTCGCCTTTAATAATAAAAATGTCTACAGAATTTTATGAAAATCTATTAAATTTCAAAATTTATTAGTAGAGATATCCATCAGAGGTCACATCAGATCAAAACAGCATGGCGATTTTACATTTTCACAGAGAATATAGGCAATATTTTATTTGTATTAGCATTATTTAATTATAACTTTTTTAATTCTCTTTAAAAAAAAAAAAAAAACTTCATTCCGTTGATCCGTTGAAGCATTCAATATGGGTAATTTTTGAAATATTCTTAAAATAATTTCTACATTCGGAAATGTTTGTTTCGTGTCTGACACTATCTTATATGCATCAGCATCCGAATCTGAAAAATTTGAAAGTTGGTCCTTTTTAAATAGATGCCGTCTGTTCAGTTAAAATACGTTCAAAATTATATCATAATCACCTTTAATAATAAAATTGTCTACAGAATTTTATGAAAATCTATAAAATTTCAAAATTTATTAGTAGAGACTTCATCAGAGAACAGCTTGGCGATTTTACTGTTTCACAGAGAATATAGGCAATATTTTATTTCTACTAGCATTATTTAATTTTAATTAAAAATTAAATTAAATGTTAGAATTTTTTGATTTTTAGAAAAGGGTTCATGATATATTTATAAGCGTAAATCTTTCATAAAAATGTTTATACAGTATTTATAAATATATGAACTTTTTCTTCCTATGAATTATTGAAATTTAAAAAAATAAATTTTGATCGTGATAAAAAAGGATTTATACTAATTATCACAATGATTTTTTATATCGAAACGAGAAATAGAGCTTGTATTATTGAAATTTAAAAAAATAAATTTTGATCGTGATAAAAAAGGATTTATACTAATTATTACAATGATTTTTTATATCGAAACGAGAAATAGAGCTTTTTCACATAATCGAAAAAACTGATTTGCGAAAATTATAAATAGTTCACATTTAATAGGATCCAAATAATTATTCATTTGAGTTGAAATTGTACTTTTTTCAAAAACATTGTAAATAGTTCACATTTAATAGGATCCAAATAATTATTCATTTGAGTTGAAATTGTACATTTTTCAAAAACATAATAATAATAATAATAGTTTTATTAATATTAAATAAGTTTTTTAATTAAATCCGAAAAACCGGTTATGTATATGGCAGTGTATTGAAATATTACTTGTATTAATATGCACGTAACCTGTTTTATAATTTCCTCCTACCTAATAACACTTTGGCTCAAATGCTAATGTTTATTTAAAAACTTTTGTTTGTCGTCGAAATTATAGACTAGTAGATAATAAAAAGTAAAAATTGTTTTAACGTTTGTTCTATTATTATTTAATTTTTATACTTTTACATTCATTAAATAAAAAATGAAGGAAAATGGGTTTATTAAATTCGTTTAAACTTTCTTTTCACAATTTGATCTTGAAAATATTTTCAATTAGAAATTTCTTATAATAAATTCGCAATTCTTATTTACTAAAATATAGCTATAGCTATATATTAGTAAATAATTTTTATTTTTGATTATTTTCCTCAGAAAGTACTATATTCATTCGATAATAGTTTGATTATTAAAAATAATTAATATTGATTAATATCAACATTTTTATTTACTGTGTCAATTTTCCATAATGATAGTATATACTGATAAGTAAGTTGTCTTTGTGCTAATATATTTACTTTTGCATATTTTATGCAATTAATAAATTATACTTACTTACTTATATAGGTATATTTGTATTGTTCTATCCATACAATAAATTTTTTCGAAAAATATAGCTATAGCTATATATTAGTAAATAATTTTTATTTTTGATTATTTTCCTCAGATAATATTGTATTCATTCGATAATTATTATCGAATGAATACAAATAGTTTGTCATTATAAATAATTAATATTGATTAGTATCAACATTTTTATTTACTGTGTCAATTTTCCATAATGAGAGTCTATTCTGAAAGTATATACTGATAAGTAAGTTGTCTTTGTGCTAATATTATTTATTTTTGCATATTTTATGCAATTAATAAATTAAGAGTCTATTCTGAAAGTATATACTGATAAGTAAGTTGTCTTTGTGCTAATATTATTTACTTTTGCATATTTTATGCAATTAATAAATAATGCTTACTTACTTATATAGGTATATTTGTGTTGTTCTATCCATAAAATAAATTTTTTCGAATACTGTTGCACCTGGATATTGAAATATTTTATTATTACTATTTTTTACATAACTAATTGAATAAAGAAATAAAAAACTTATATTGGATAAACCGATTTTACTTGATAATATCTAAGTCATATTTCTGTGAGACCTGTGGACGATACAAACTGGTTTCTGACCTACTTTTGGTGTGTGGAATGAGCACGGACATGCAATGAAACTTTTCGACAAAGCAATACTGAGTCTACGTTTGGTAACAAATAACTTCCTTTATTAGTGAGAGAGTTTATAGTTATTGCCCGATAATAGTCACTGATGGATAAATATCTTGAAAGAAATATGAATTGAAGGTTCCTCCGAAAGAACTTTGTTACTTATTCAATTCCGATGAGGATTTTATTTTTAATTTTTTTTTCTTAAATTTAAATAAAATTAGTTTATTCAGTTGAAGTTTAACAGGGAATTGAAAAAAATACAATAATAAAAAAAATGTCTGACATGATTGATTGTTATATTCCTGGAACTCAACCATTAATTCGTTGAATAAAACAATTAATAGAATAAAAACAAAAGAAAAAAAATAAAATTATACATTTGCATTACTGGGTCATTATTTAAAAGCTATAATTTTTGGACAATTCTTCAATTTATGTGTATCAAAATCGACTTTAGCTATATTTTTATATATTTAAAGTATGAATAATAGAAGAGATATTATTTTTAGTGGTGGAAATCTACTCAGGAATATGGTGGGTGCTAATATCTTGTTGATAACGGTTATAATAATACTTAGAAGTGAAATTTCATTATTAAATGCGAGCTCCGGATCTAGTGTGAGGCGAGTGACGTAGTCGCCTCGGGCAAAAATTATGAGGGGGCGCGAAAATGCAGTTGCAATTTCTCACATAAGCTTAATTATATTTACCTTGACAACATTTCGTGCTGTAGAGTCAGTATCCAAAGACATAATGGTATATTTTTCTAACAGATAATACTCATCAAGGGAGAGAGAAAGCAATGTCAATTAAATTGATTAATTCAGAGTTTTCCAATTTGTGGAACGCAAGTCTATTGCAAGGGTGAGCGCAAGAATTAACAAAAAAAAAAAAAAAAAAAAAAAAAAAAAAAAAAAAAAAAAAAAAAAAAAAAAAAAAAAAAAAAAGAAATTCCAATTTTTGTCAAAAAAAAAATGCATCAGAAAAATGGTTATAAATGCATATGCCCAGAAACTTTTTGCTGTAGTTTGTTTTAAAGACGAAATATCGATCTGTTTTAGTGATTGAAAAAATTGCGAATAGCAGTATCATCAATGACATTCCGATTTGAGAGAATTTGTGCTGAAAAATATGCTCACCCATCGCATGAATTATGCTGTACACGAATTCTATTTTTCGTTTTTTGTTTTTTGTAAAATTTGTTTAATTGTATTAAAAATTATTACACCATAATAAATGTATATTTTTTAATGTATAAGAACTTTATTTATACAAAATATGATATATTGTTTTGTAGTATTAAATTATAATAGAAAGCATTTATAAAATCAATCTTCGTGGTTTGCGCCCCTTCATTTTCATAACTATAATAATATGAAAGTGAAAATGAGGGGGCACAAACACAAAGTTTGAAAACAACTGTATTAATTAAAAAATAATTAGTAATGATTTTACCTGGTTGAAAGCAAGAAAAATTAAACTATATCTCATATTTATTATATTAAATAAGAGTTCATTTTTATTATAACTATTATAAATGTATTTTTTGGTAGTATTTTGTTAATTATTTGTTGCTTTGAATAAAGTTTTTTGTATGTTTCTCAGTGACTATGTATTTGATTTCATTACATTCCCGGTTCCGTGTATTATATATGTTTATTTATTAATGTGCGTGAGTAAAGATGGTGAAGAGGAGAAAGGGCATCATTTTCTATTGTGCCACAGGTGACAAAAATCTAGATTCATCGCTGTTGTGTTGACACAGATTTCGGGCCGGATGTGAGATGAAAGATGGTGAAGAGGAGAAAGGGCATCATTTTCTATTGTGCCACAGGTGACAAAAATCTATATTCAGCGCTGTTGTGTTGACACAGATTTCGGCCGGATGTGAGGCTCACTCTATACCTCTACTATACCTCACCTCTATACCTCTATACTACTACTCTATACCTCTTCACTCTATACCTCTTCAACAAAAAAATAATTAGAAGGAATTCAATCGGGGAGAGACCTTAGATAGATAAACCAACTATCTAAGGTATTATCGTACGATCCGGTTCGGAGAACCTTCTTCTCCATGATAATAAACCTAAGGAATAGTTATTTAATCGTCTATTCTTGTATTGATGATATGGAGTTGTCAAATGATATAATTATTCACTTTATAAATTTGTATGAAAAGCAATCAGTTCTGTGGAATAGCACCCACCAATAGAAAACTCGCGCTCATTATTTTTACTTCGCAATCCGTCGTCAGATCCTATCGAGCCAGCGACTTCAGAACAGTGTGGACGTACACTATACGAGCCGACCTGAAGCTTCACGAGCCGAAACGCGTACGACTTCGCGCTTACATGAAATTATCAGTCGGTCAACTATTTAATTGCAGGTGTGAGAACGAATCACTCCTATGAGACTTAGCCCACTGGCAACTCTCTTGTTGGCGGATTAAATAATAGGAGTCCTTTGTTCTCACTCCAGCAATTAAATAGTTGACCGAATGATAATTTCATGTGAGGGCGGATCTACGAGTACAAGTACAAGCACAAGTAGTATGGACACGATAAGACGAATTTGTCATTCGGTTCGAGAACTTCAAGAGAATCGAATCTGAAACATAGAGAGAAAGACACAGAAAAGGTGTCGGAGAAAAACTTTCGAAGAAGACTGAGTATCAACTATATTCATCTTCCATAATTCTGTTCATAAATCGTTCGAAGGAAACTTTTAGTGAATTGCCCTTCTCATTCTGATATTGAGGAAACGGAAGAACAGGTATCTGGGACAATTTTCATCCAAGGAAAAACAAGTACATTTGTGTCTGAAGGAGACAATAATTGTTATTATGACGCTTGGAGAGGAAGATGAAAAATAAAATTATAATATTATAAAAGAAGGTATTTATCTTCCGATGCCTATTGTCGGGATTTTTAATATAAACTTTCTCTCTCTCTCTCTGTCTCCAATAAAGGAAGTTGTTTGTTACCAAACGTAGTCTCTGTGTCGTTCTGTCTTAAGGTCCCATTACCCGTCCGACTTACTCCACAAACTGCTTTTGAAAAAGCAGTTTGTGATTTTGAAACTCCACAAACTGGTAGACCATAAGTCTGTTCGTATCGTCCTCGAATCTCACATATTTTATGACGGACATATAAATAAACAAAAGTTATATACAGTAACAGATAATTTACTTGTAAAAGTAACTAAAAAATATAATCATCTATAATGATCAGTAGCTTTAATATGTTTTTCCTTTGTAAGTCAACTTTCAAATAAATTTTTCAAATGCTTATTATCAAATAGGTACTTCCTTATTTCTTAGTAAAAACACATACTCAGTGTGATAAAATAATTAATTGCAAATACGTGTTTCATAATTGGGCAATGAAAAATATACGAAAGTCAAAAGCATTAAATATAAAATTAACAATTAAATTTTAAATATTAGACTTACATGTCTACTTTTTCCAATTGTTTGTAGCGGATCCTGGAGAAAATTTTTAAAACTGCTATCAAAGCTAGTTATCACTGAGTGTAATAATTATTATAAAAATTGTCAGTTTATTACGTTTACTCATTCCGGAAATTTGCAATAATAATCGGCTTGGCATCAGTTGATCATTTTCAAGGTTAGCAACATAAATTCTAGGCATAAAAACTCTTTTGCAAAAGACAGGCTACATCGCTATCGATTTCAAATTCAAGAAACGAATTGACATGATTAATCACTAATTTGAAGTTCTTCGATTATGCTGTAAATTATGTCTGAATTGTAAAATATAAAAATTAAATGATAAATATTAAAATAATAATATTTTATTGTTTAAATACAGTGGCGGAACTACGATGAGGCCGACCCCGCAATGCAGGGGGTCGAGAATTATAGGAGTCCAAATCTACTTCTTTCTATACTTTCTTTTCTCTTTTTTTAAATCAACAACATAATAAAATAAAAATTAATTGCACTATGAAAAGAATGAAACATTCATTGAATCAGATCAGTGCAGCAGTAAAGATGTGATCTCTTGCTCATCAAGAGCAAGAATTTTAAATATATTTTCTTTTGATATAATTTTCAATTGTGTTTTAAATGATGCAATTTTGTTCTTTTTTGTTGTTTCTAATAAAAATATCTAGATAATTTTTTTTTAATGGTAAGAGCCGGAATATTTTACGGGGGACAAAAAAATTTTAATTTTCGCCATTGCTTAAATATCTCCAACAATATGTTTAAAACACGATATATTTATGAATTGGTATTAGCATATATATCTTAAATATACTCTTCACAAATATATAAGGATTATAAATATATTTGCAGAATCAGCACAAGCAAAATTTTTATTCTCGTTTAATATAGAGGAAAGTTGGCTAAATTATACCATACGTTAAATCATACCACTGTTTTTCCTAAAGGGGTTATCATTTTTTATGTATCAATACTGTTCTGTAGTATCTTATGTCATATTATTTTCCCCCATATGTTCTTATGCCGCCATATTATTTTCGATTTCAAGCGATTTAATGATGAATAAACTTTAAATATCAGTTTTTTGCAACTTTGATGTAAGTTTTCGGAATTTTGTCTAAGCCATTTCAAAAGTGAAAAATGAACATTCAAATTTATTATTATAACATTTCATTTGTCGAATTTTATCTATTATATGGTACTATTAACAGAATGTCAAAATCATTAGACGTTTTCTTGTAGATTTCAATTTTATGAAATTGAAAAAAATTCGATAAATCGTACCGATGGCTAATCGCTAAATCGTACTGATATGATTTATCTGACTCATTTTCATCGACGCTCTAGACCCGTTTGATTGTTTTTAGAGGAATGGGATATATACAATGGAATACGTTTATAACGAAACGAATGGGACGGGGTATATTTTTTAATTAAACAGAATTTAAAGTGAATAAAATTTTGAATAAACTATGTATAAAGCATATGTAATTTGTATGGTTTTGATTATCTTACAGAGGAGAAAAAAGAAAAAAATAATATATATATATATTTTTCCAAAACCTGGGTCCAGATTCACAAAAACGTCGTTACTGAACTAACGACGAAAAGCGTCATTATAGCTCGAAACGACGCGACGGTTGTGGTTGTCCGTATTCACAAAACTTGTCGTAACTGAACTAACGACGAAAAGCGTCATTATAGCTCGAAACGACGCGACGGTTGTGGTTGTCGGTATTCACAAAACTTGTCGTAATCAGTAACAACGTTAATCGGCGTCGTTAGCTAACGACGCCACGACCGTTTTATCATCAATTTTAAGATGGCGGAAGAGTATATTTCTCTCTTAGTAGATGAAGAGGATAGATTTATTATTCGAATATATAGATTCCTCGACTCAAGTTAATGATATTATAGTTGCCCAAGCTTATTCGTTTCTATAGACTACCTAAAGATGCGATTTTTAAATTAATAGAACTTTCACTTTATATAGAAAAAAGCAAAGGGTTCGTATGCTATAAATGTAGAAACACAATTATTATGTGCACTGAGATTTATAGCAATGGTAGCTTTCAGTCAGTTTTATAAGAGATGTTTTACATATTAGCCAATCTACCACATCAAGAATCATTACAAATGTTTCCAAGCATTATGTAGAATATAAAAAAATATATCAATTTTCTAAATGATTTGCGCCAGTTACAGACTATTAAACAAGCTAAATCATTATTATAAAAATATATGCTTACTTAAACTATTATATTAGAGAGATAAATTAATTTAACTTTTAGAATATACATCAGCTCGTTTCTTTCAAATTTATATCAAAAAGTATTAAAACTATTTAAATTATTTATAAAAATAAAAGCATTTATTCTGCAGGAGTGAAACGCTGTTCTTTATCCTTCTTGTTCTCCATTTTTACCCAGAAGTCACTTTCTTATTGGCTATATTCATGAAAACGTTGACGTCATTTCCACACTCTCGAAACAAGACGCAAAAATTTTGTCGCTAATTGTTAAGTGGCTTACGACACGTTTTGTGAATAGCATTTACGATAAATCGTTAAGATGTTATACTTAACGACGTCGTAAATAACGACATTCTTTGTGAATCCGGCCCCTGATTCGATTAATGTCGAATTGTAAGGCATCACTGTATTAACTATAGGTTATCATCTGTAGTTATTGTACAGTTTTAATCTTTTTTAAATTATGAATTTAATTTTTAAGTGATATTATAAAAAAAATTTGTGATTTTGTGGGAAAAAATTTATAATTTTTAAATAATAAAAAATCTTTTAAATCTTTTTTTATTTATTTTTCATATTTACCATATATTATATTCTGAATACATAAATTATATTCTGAATACTATTTTTAACATTACAAAGCATGCTGTACTGTAATTATTATGTTTATTTTTATGACAAGAAGATGTAAATTACATTATTGTTGAATTTAAAAAAAATTTTAAGATAATTTCGAAAATTTTCTGGAAATCTCACTTAATAGAAAACTCTGATGCCATTATGTTCTTATGCAACTGCAATATAAGTTTTCGTAATTTCTCTCCATTTTACATGAATTATTATTAAGAGAGTTGGGAGAAATTATAAACATTTAAAAAGTTCTCTAAGTGATTTAAATCTAACTAAAATTTTTTCTTTTTTTATAGACAGATGATTGGAGTTTGTATTGCAAATAATGAAATAAGATTTAATGGATATTTGGAGAATAAAAAATAAATAAAAACATTGATTTTTATTTATTTTTTATTCTCCAAATATCCATTAAATCTTAAGAGTTAATGGAGTTACCCCAAAGTTTATCAGGTAACTCTGAACAAATACTTTAGTAATAAAGGTGACTCACTTATCCAAATAATGCCATCAGAACATTTCTGGTGGCACTATTCTTGGCATCTGATATACATTATCCGGTCTTCTATTGGAGAATGTTTATACTTCTCTGCTTCATTACTGTTGTAGTTCTTTCTCATTGATTGCCTTTTATAATGTATCTACATTATGTATGTTTTTCTATGTACGTAAGAGGCATTTAAAATAATGTAAACTATTAATGGATATTTTCTAATGCTATTGAGATAATTACGGAACCACTTGTTGAGAATTATCTCACAAAATAAATATTTTTTTAAATTAAAATTAAGAGAAGCTTTTAACAATATGCCGAAAATATCGCATGGCACGATTATTTATTGAATTCAAATTTGCCATTTAATGCATTTGTTTTTCAAAACTATCAGATCGAAATTTCAATAATATTTCAATAGAAGGAACTTATTATTATTATTTTTGATTGTTTTATCTAAATTAATACATACTAAAACAGATCATCATTGAATAGTATTTAATGACGTGTAATCATAATTTATAGAATAGTATTAATAAATTAGATATACAATATTTAGCTTGTTTAGAATTACCTTATGTTCGAGAATTTCCCCAACTTTCTTTCATCATAAACATTAAATTATAAATTATTATCCATGAGAATTTACGTAACTATGAAAATCATTGAATATATAGGACACGATCATAACATATTGAACGCTAAGTTAATAAAAATAACAAAACTACATAAAAACTCAAAACTTTAAATTAAAGTTGCAAACTTTTATTTTCAATGATAATAAATGAAATTAGGGGAAAGTTGGCTAAATTGTACCGTATGTTAAATCATACCACAGCTGTTTTTCCTAAACGAGTTATTATTATTATTTTTTTATGTATCAACACTGTTCTGTTGTATCCTATGTCATATGAATGTCGCCATATTATTTTCGATTTCAAGCGATTTAATGATGAGTTAAACTTTAAATATCAGTTTTTTGCAACTTTGATATAAGTTTTCGGAAATTTGTCTAAGCCATTTCAAAAGTGAAAAATGAACATTCAAAATCATTACTATAACATTTCATTTGTCGAATTTTATCTATTATGTGGTACCACTAACAGATTGGCAAAATCATTAGACGTTTTCTTGTAGTTTTCAATTTTATGAAATTGAATAAAGTTCGGTAAATCGTATCGATGGCTAATCGCTAAATCGTACCAGTATGATTTATCTGACTTATTTTCTTCGCCGCCCTAGACCCGTTTGATTATAATTTATTTAGATAGAATATATTTATACTATATTTGATACGTAATTCGTACATTTATGTAGAAAAAAATGAAGATGATCCGAAAGAACAACTTATTGCGGACAATGCTGGAGAGCTTCTGTGATCAGAGATGATGATGATAGTTGTGTAGGTTTTGTGGGGGATACTATTTTAATAAAACGGACCCAAAGTAGACTGGATTAAATGCATTAAATGCCAAAAACTGGATGTATGAAACATGCACTGATAATCCTGATGTTTGTATAAAGAATAGTTCGAAATACAGTAGTTGATTTCCATTAAAAAAAATGAAGCGTTTTGTGAAGCCCAAATTAGAGACTAATTCATAAACTGTCAAAATCATTAGACGTTTTCTTGTAGATTTCAATTTTATGAAATTGAAAAAAATTCGGTAAATCGTACCGATGGCTAATCGCTAAATCGTACTGGTATGATTTATCTGACTCATTTTCATCGACGCTCTAGATCCGTTTGATTGTAATTTATTTAGATAGAATATATTTATATTATATTTGATACGTAATTCGTACATTTACGTAGAAAAAAAGTGATGATCCGAAAGAATAACTGATTAGGGACAATGCTGGAGAGCGTTCTGTGATCACAGATGATGATGATAATTGTGTAGGTTGTGGAGGCTACTATTTTAATAAAACGGACTTAAAGTAGACTGGATAAATGCATTAAATGCCAAAACTTGGTTGCATGAAACATGCACTGATAATCCTGATGTTTGCATAAAAAATAGTTCGAAGTACGGTAGTTGATTTCCATAAAAAATGAAGCGTTTTGTGAAGCTCAAATTAGGGCTTAATTCATAAACTTTTGTTTATTGAATATTATAAGTGTTGTTTTTATATGAATGAGTATGTTTTTTAACTTAATTATAATTCTTTAGTAAATAACAATTTTTTCAGAGCTTAGTGATTTTTGTAACTTAATTATAATTCTTTAATAAATAACAATTTCTTCAGAGCAGTAGTGATATTAATAACTTTTTCCTTTTTCTAATATTATTTGAAACATTCTGAAATTTTATAAAAAATAAATATATAATTATTATTTGGTGTTTTTAAATATTTCTGATTTTCTTAGAGATACGATTTAAAATCAGATGGGTACAATTTATCGAACCGGTTCTCTAAATCGTACCAAATTACACTTTTTTCTACTCTTATTTATGAAAAAAATTATGAATTTTTATAGTTTTATTTTAATTAGAACTGTGCAACAATTTAATTAATAGTGTGCGACAAAATAAACTTTTAAACAAAAAAACAGAATTTTTTGTTTTGGATTGATAGTTTAATTTCCAGGAGCATTATTTTCTTAGGGGGTACAATTTAGCCAACTTTCCCCTAATAGCTCTATAGAAATATTTTTTATTTATTTTCGCATTATTTTATCCATTGCATTTTATTTTTTCAAAAAATTTTCCAATTTTCTCATGACATTCTGTTGATCTTAAATTTTTCAATCATATCGATATACCGTATTGTATTACCATTTAATATTTCGGCTTTAGTTTCATATCATTATGATATAACTTCTATCAGAAATTGGATTTAAAAATCGTTTGCTCGTCAGAACAATATAGATCACTGGACTTTGAATCTCATTTTATTAAGACAATTAATTGCGATCTAATAAATAAACGATTTTTAGATCCAATTTCTGACAGAAGTTTCTATCATCATTGTGATTGTATAGCAGTGGTTTTTAACCTTTTTGAAGTCACGGAATACTTTTGATTGTAAAGGAAATTTGCGGAACACTGTATCACTAAGATCATAAAACAAACAACAAAAATATGCATGAACATATATTTTACTTATACATTACACATTAAATGACAGTAAAAGAAACATTATTTAAAAAACATATATTCTTAAAAGAACTGTAACTATTTAATGAGATACCCGAGCTAATTGCCTTTTGCAGATTAGCAATGTCATATCTAATATGTGATAAAGCTACCCTCATTTCTTCATCAATATTCCTAAGTCTTTCGCAAGTCCGCCGAGAGAAATTTTCGGCCCCGTGACAAGTTTGTGATCCGGGTCCCACTTAAAAAAAGTGCATTACCTTGGTTTAATTAAAAAAAGCCATATAAAACATTATGCACTTATATAAAAAAGGCAAACAATAAATTCAAAGTTCCATACATTACATACTATATTATATATATATAAATGATTATTTTGGTACAACTGCTTTAGGTGCTGTTTAGGGGTGCCTTCGATGCCTGCTTTAGGTGTTTTAATTCACAGGTCTGTCGGCAGCTTGTGAACTATCGGACTCGTTATGTGACACTTCAGGCCCGACGATCGGGCCCTTTTAGATGCCGGTCCTGTGACAAAAGTCACGGATGTCACCCCCTCTCTGCGGTCCTGGTCTTTTGCATTTTTTAGGTTTAGGTTCATTTAATATTGAAAAGTCTAATTCACACAAATATGATGTCGAAAACTGTAGCAAAATCTTAAGTGCTTTGGTGAGTAAACCTGCTTAATAGTTGATTTGAAAATGCAATTTGAATCTTATCTACATTATAAAATGCGTACTTTGCAATACACTAAGGTCATTCAAGTAGGCTCGCTTTCATAATTTCCTGGAACACTTGTAACACGTTCGCGGAACATCAGTGTTCCGAAGAATACTGGTTAAGAACCATTGTTGTATAGTTACGTTCATTCATATATAGGTCATTCAAGTAGGCTCGCTTTCATAATTTCCTGGAACACTTGTAACACGTTCGCGGATCATCAGTGTTCCGGAGAATACTGGTTAAGAACCATTGTTGTATAGTTACGTTCATTCATATACCATTTTTCTTTTAACGTTAAAGAAAATTATTTTTATGAGTTTATTTTCAATTGTAAATCTGATTTTGTAATTTATGTAATGGAATATTTTAATAGATTTGATTAGCGATCTGCTAATTTTATCTAAAAGTGTATTAGAAGCAGGTAAACCATAATAAATTAGTGAGATAACATAAACACGCAGTGATGTATTTCCGAGAAAAATTAATTCTTATTGTACTTTTAATATAATAATCGAAGAATATAGTAGTTTAGAATCAAAGGTAATAGTTTTGAATGTATATAAATTTTTGATTTTCACAATTAAACACTCTTTAGTAGTGAATATTTCATCAAATCGCTATTATTATATATTTAAATGATTATTAATTTAATTGAAATCGTGTGCATTTCTTGTTAGTTTTGATTCATTGATAGAAAAAGCAGAGTTTATATTACGAATAGAATTGCATATGATGAAAATATTACTCTATACTAGATTTATTAATAATTGTAATTAAATTTTATATTAGGAATTCTATTATGCAAAAATTTTTAATAGATGTAATCAATTTCAAAATCATTTATCATTCTATTAAAAATATTGATTTTAAAACATAATCCAACGAATTGACAAAACCATAAAGCCATAAAATACATTATTTAATTCTTTTCAGATTTTTATATAAATAACAAACACAAAATCCAAGCAAAGTGATTGCGAATAAATTACTTTTGGCATTGAATAATTCGTTTATTTTATGAAATATGAATTCTAGAAATTGAGCAACAATTCTTTCATTAACATCTAGAATTGTTATCTAGTCTAGACGATTTTTATAGTTTATTGACAGTTCTTATTACTTATAAAAATACAAAAATTTGACTATTCAGTTTGCTGCAAAAATAATTAATTTGCAATAAATGTTTTAATACTAGATCTCAAACATGCAAATTTAGTTTTATAATTCATTCCGATTTTTGAAGAATGTATCGAATTTAGAGCTTATTCATAACAGCAATGTCTAAAAAAGTTGTGTTGTATCTTTTGATAATTGATATAATTTATTGGAATATTACGATGAATAATTTTATGTATATTGACCTATTCTTATATAATTTATATAGATTATCTATGAAATAATTGTGTTTTTAGAGGTTTATAAATAGGGTTCATATCTGTGTGTTCTCCATTAATAACTTTTGAAGTAATCAGCATATTTCCGTCAAATTTTATAGCGGTATTTTACCCTTAATGATCACCTTGACGCCCCGTAATATAATCTTGCAGAATCGTTTAATCCCGCAGCATTTCATTTAATTCTTATTAAAATTTTATTTAAAATTTTTGACAATAGATGGTGCTAAGAGTTAACAACGTAGGGATAACATATGGCTTACCTATCGTCAATATATATCACAGGCACAACATGACGGCATCGTGACGTAATAATAGATGCTATCACAAATACCTGTAACTTGTCACGTCAAGTCACCGCGATTTTGATGTATTCGTGACGTGAATGCTGGTTAAATCAATGGCTATGTTCAGTAGACTCAACAGTTCTAAGTGAGCAGATAAGTTGTAGCGGTAGCGGTTGATGTATCTGCTAAACAGCTAGTAATAAAAAGGGTCGCGGTTATTGAAAGAAAATGGAACCCGTTGTAAACATCGTGCTTGCGATAGCAGCTGAATTTTTAGCTCGGTCGTAAAATAATTATATTCTTATAATTTGATTGATATATTTATTTGCTATTAGATTCTCATGAAACAATGCTGGTGCATTAATACCATCTTACACTATTAAATTCGTATATATTATTATCTGCTCCTTTGGATTAGTAATATACAAGGCGTAGCCATCTTGAAACAACTCAACATGCTGGATAGTAGCGTAAATGAAATCCGTTACCAAATGTTACCTTATTAAGTCAACAGTTTCGATAGTAGAACTATCTTGAAGAAGCGTTCAGTAGAAAATCTTTCAATTGTTCCACAACAGTTGAGTCTGCTGAACGCAGTCAATGTTAAAACTATCAAAAAAACCCAATGAATTCCAAATGCTAAATAAATGAAACATTCAGAAAGTAGTCGAATTTAATTTTTTGTGGAATGCTTGTTATAATTTATAAATGCAACATAGAATTATAATACTGTACAATATTTAACTTTTTATTTTATGAGCTTAAGTTTTCATGAGTGATTTTGACATCTGGATTTTGTCTGTATTTATTATATCATGAATCAGATTGCAGACAGTTTTCTTAGACTACAGAGACTTATCTCGTTGGAACTATTTGCAATTTTCACAATAAATTCTGTAAAATGTCTTTTCTGTAATACAATATTTTGATTTTCATGATTTGTATCATAATCATGACTGTCTTAGAAAACAGAACTCAAAACATACATTTTTATCCAAGTTAGCAATTTTTTCTTTTTTTACATTGTTAGCGACGTACTTGGTACTATTATTTTCTTCGCTATGAAAGTTGAATAATGATGTTTGCAAACCAGAAAACAATAAGTGATGTAAAGTTATCAAACTTGCTTTCTAAAGAAATATTATTGCAGTTTAATATAAATATGGTATTTATTTTATGTTTACAAAGTCTTTCCTTCATATGATAAATAAAAAATATGATTTTAATATAAAATAAATATCATGTTTATCTAAAAATATAATAATATTTCTTTAATAACTACACAAAATTCAATTCATCTCCAAACAAACACACTTTTTAATACTATACAGACTTGTTAAATTAATATATATTTAATCTATTTTTTATTCCTTCATAATCTGAAATAAGTGCATTCTTTGAAGTTAATTTTAATTTTCTTGTGTTTTGAATTAAATTCTACATTTTTCTTTGTCTCTAAAATTTGTGTTTTTGATGTATGTAATTTAAATCCTTCTGTATGCATGAACAGAGTTTGATGTTATTTGCAATTATAAATTTCCACGTGATAATTTAAATTGTTTAATATTATTACAACTGCTTATCTATACTATCAAATACAATAATGTAATATTATGTAAATTACGTATTATTGTATTGAACAACACAAATCTAAGCTTCTCCAATTAACATCTGTGTTATTCGTCATATAGATAGCATTGAAAGCAGGAATAAATTCTCTGAACACTGTAGAGACAATGGAGTCACTCATATTTTATTAAAAATATTTTAAAAAATTTTAAGAATTGCATTGGAAATATTAATGTACAATACTGTATTCTGGCTATAGATCAGTATAATCCAGATGTTTCATTTAAATGTTTAACTGATTTGAAATATGGATTAACTAATGTTTGCACAATTGTCAGAAATTTTGTTGCAATCAGTCTTTTTAATCCAAAGTTCCTATATCTTTTGAAGAGCTGTTAAAATACAGAATCGATTACAATTTTTGTTTTTAATTTTTCAAATTTTCCTGCTAGCCATTTTGTTTTACATTGTTTTAGAGGTACAGAGGGGTTTGACAATGGGTATAAATTTTGTTAACTACAGGCGATAGAAAATCTTATATAAAGTATTATATTATATTATATTATTAATTAATTA
>AYEL01091674.1:0-12680 GCA_000484575.1 Olivierus martensii | reverse complement strand
TTTATTCCTCATTATTTTTTTTAATTTAATAAATTAAAAATGAAATGTAATTTGAAAATATATTTTTAATTTATAAACGTTATAATTTATGCAATTTAAAAGTATTGCTCATTACTAAATTAAATTCCGAAATTTATAATTATAATATATTATACAGTGTTTAATATTACTTTCTTTTGCAAACAGAACCAGCTATTATTTTATAAAATCCATTTTTAAATGGTAACTAAAAAATGTAAAATGAATAAATATGAGACCCTGCCAAAAAATATTTAGAAAAGATTACATAATTGGCAACATTAATTTCAATGGTATCGAAATCGCATTATTCGAACTCGCACTAATCGAGGCCTACCTGTACATGCAGTGTATTGTGAGGATTTATTAACCGCACTAATCAAGAGATTCCTGTATTCTTTTATATCAGTTTTTAACTTAATTTCATAAATAATCTAAAAATATCCAATATTCATATCTATAACTGATGTTTCTCATTAACAGATTGCAATTAATTTATTACATCCTAATATTAAGTTAATGGCAGAAATGAGTTAGTTTGATACAATATAATAAACAGAAAAAAAATGAATTATTTTAACCTATTAGTGGTGGTGTGTTCACCTGAATGTATTCAGTTTCATATGGGCTGTCAGTACTTGTTTTTATTTTTAAAATTTTCACTATTTTTTAATCTACATCTTTTTATTGAATTAAAGTTTTTATTTTTTAACAAGTCTCTACTAATGAAAAAAAAAAAAAAAATCAATTTTCTGTTATGTTGTTGATTTTTAATAAATTATATAATTAGATATCTTTTCAAAATTATGTAAACAAACAAAGAAATCGAATTTCAGACAGCCCTAAATCTTTTCCTAATGTCAAAACAAACGCATTATGTTTTATTGCCCTTGTTTCATTTGTGATGTTTATGAACTGCTGAATTCCAAGGTCATTTATAGATGGTGCATCAGTGGAAGTGATATGTGAACAAAGGAAATAAAACATGATCTCTAGAAGTATACTTCAATTTTTACAGTATTAAATCATATATTATTCAAATTCAACTTCAGAGTCTAATTTTATCACATTCTCTGATATGTTTGTATGTATATTTTGTAACAATTTCCAACCAAAAAGAAAAAAGTTCATAAAATAAAAAAATTCTATCTAAATAACCCCAACAAGCCAAATTTCCCCTAGTGATTTCATTTTTGAAATAACTGCCAAATTAGTAATTTATGATTAGTTATCTGACTTGAGCCAAGTCTGTCTGCTTGAATTTCCATGAGGGCCCGTGGTTATGTTTAGCCTGTTTGGGAGTACTGCTATCAGCATAAGTCCAATAATATCTAAATTATATACATATCAAAATCAAAAATCTGTTGATGTCTTGGTAGTTTAACTGGTAAGGCATCAGGATGGTAACCCAAAGTTTCTGGTTTGACTTCAGGTGAAGGCAAATTTTTAATTTTGGGAAATTAGTAAAAATTAAAGTTCAATTATCAAATAACAGATGGCGGTACCTTAACCTAAATTTAAATAAATAATTATTAATCCAACAGATGGTAGTACCGCTGCATAAATTAAAAATAATTATTAATTTGGCAGTTATTTCAAAAATAAAATCGCTAGGGGAAATTTGCCTTGTTAGGGTTATTTTGATCACATAAATCCCTTAAGTAAATGTTGATTTATGATTGGTTAAATTTCTAATATGCAAATTAAGAGGATAAATAGATTCAAAAATTCAATTTCTGATTATGGTAATGATAACAAAATAATTTGTTTTTTCTCTAAGAAAAAACAAATGAATGCATATTAAACATACATACAGTGAATTCCACTTAAATGGAACACCAGTTAATTGGGACAGCCACGTAATTGGCCAAATCTCAAAGAATGGAAACCAAACTAATAAACTAATACATAATTTAAATGCTTAATTGGGACAATAGCAGAAAAGGAATTTTCAATTTTTGATATATTTTAGGGATTTTTCGAAAGTATGGCAACACTACATATACTAATACTTGGTTGTGTGCTTTCTTAAAAAAAAAATCCTTATATAAAAATTATAACAACATTTTATTGTACCAGTAATTTTTCAGGTTAAATCTTTCTTCAACACAATGGAGCATTAGATCAATGGTTTTCTATAGTTAGCGGATGAGGAGTGAATATTAGCAGCTCAGTGTTGAAGACGAAGTCAGAGTAGATTGGTAAAAAAACTAATTATTATTATTTTTATACCTATGAATTACATATTTTATTTTAGAATTTATTATTACTTTGTTTAATTGAGACAGCCGCTTAATTGGGCCAAAATGGCTTAGTCCCAACGTGTCCCAATTAAGTGGAATCCATTGTACTGTGATACTGAGGTCAGAATTTATGATGTAAGGATATGTCATTTCTGTTTAGAAGTAAGTAATCATTTCTTCAAGTATTGTTTATTAATTTATCTTCTAATATTCATTTTTTAATTGTATAATTAAACATTAAACAATTTCTGTTAGAAATTTTATGAAATCTTTAATAAATTTATTAGTATAATTAAAAAAAGTAATGCAGGAATATGTTAAATTATTATTCAAAATTTAATAAAGAGTTTAAATGAAAATTTGGAGTCAGATAAATAATATATTAAAGTATATAAAAATAAGATATTATATTTATTCAGAAAAACTTTTATCTAATCACAATTTTAATAGTTTGTTTACATGTCATAATATGAAGCGAAATAAGCAACAGCTATGCTGTGAAATAGTGACTTATTTTTAGAAACTATTAAATACGAAAATCTATCCTATTTTGAAACATGACAGATTTCATGTAAGACTGTCAGTCTGCAGGTATTTTTTTATCAGTTGATTTTAGTGCCTTGCAAAATGTAATGAATGCAGTGGGAAGGACTTAGCAATTTAGGTAAATTCAAATTTTTTCAAACTTTTTGAAAAAAAAAAATTATTCAATCTCACTACAGAGTTTTGAAAAATGAGGACTCTCAGAGAAACCACCACCAGTTTAATTAATTAAACAACATTCAATTAAATCAATAATATGGCATATGCATAATAGAATTTTTTAAAACTACTTGATAGTTTGGAATAAATGAAGATTTATAAAAAAATATAAATCACAGATTATAAATTATTTATAAGATGATACAATGTTTTAAATTAAAATCTAAAATAAATTTAAAAAAAAATAATACCATTAATAATGTTATCTTTCTAGTTTAGGTAAGGATAAATAGGGCATTAAGCAGCCATGACATGATTCTCACTCTTAGTTTGTTGTGATATCATAGACAGAATAAATTTCAATACTTCTAAGACTTATAAAATAATCTGGTTTAGTATCAAAAATGCAGAAAATAAGCATATATAAATAACTTAAAATTCCAAATTCTTTGGTTGCTTTATGCATATCATACAAATTGTGATATGCATAAAGCAATTGTTAACTAGTGCTATAAGTTGCTAACTTCTGCTACAAGTCATTTATTGTATGTTCATTATTTGTTTTATTCTCAAATCAATGTTTTATAATGATTAAGAACCAAATAATATATCAAAATTTTACTTTTTCATAAATATTGTTAATACTGAGTTTAAAATATTTTTTATTAGCCAAATTTCTACCAAAATGATTTCATTTCATTAATCCAGAATACTAACAATCCCCCATTAATAGATTAACAATATTTTACTGTTTTCATATACAAAAATATTTTTAAAAATCTTAATGTATAATATAAAATCAACCTGCAAAAATATGGTGTATCTTGATGATCATCTCCATGTAGATAAACTAAAAGAAATTTTAGTTCACGCTTAGCATCATTTAAGGCCTGAAATTTTTTAACAAAATATTTTTAGAAATGATTGAAGACAAATTTTAAAATTTTAAGATAAATGATATGCTTACTTGACTGTATGTTCCTTGATAAAAAACAGGATGGCATTTGCCATAAGATTCTTCATATTTGCTTATAAAATTTGTTACATCTCCAATTGGATCTGTTACAACTAATAAAATAATTTAAATAAATTGATAAATCCTTTTCATTTAAAAAATATATTTATCAACTATAAACAAAATTAAATCTAGAAAGAAAAAATTTTTGATATTTAATGAAGATATTTTGTATCTTCATTAGCCATCATGTTTTTATATTAATTCCAAAGAATAGCATTAAAACCTAACAAAGCAAAATGGTAGCTTTCAACTACATATAGCTTAAATTAGAATTAGAAGGAGAAAGATATATAGTACATGACCATGTCACTAACTATTAATACACTGAAAGAATGAAAGAAGAAAATACAAAATCATTGATTCAAAATCTCTTTCTTCATTAATAAGAAATCACAAATAAAGCATTTATATATCAGAAACTTTATTTTCAAAATAGTTTATTTGGGATTTCTTCTCAATTACATAAAAACATAACAGATTTCAATACTGTTCTCATAAAACTATCATTTGTTTTAAAATGGTACTTCTCTGAGAGCAATATTGATTACTTATAATATTTAATTAAGATTGAGAAAGATTAAAAACCAAAATTAAAGCAAACAGATTGTTTGCAGAATACAATTTATTTCAGCAACTTAGAAAGAAGAGAAAAGCATAGAATACATCAAGGAATAATTGAAATAAGATTAGAAGAGCAAGCCAAATCTACTGAAAAGAAAAGAACTAACATGGTCATGCATACTTTATATCAGTGATTTCAATACAGGTAGTCCTCAATTTACAACATGACTTACAAAGATTCGCAGTTATGAATGTGAAAACTTATTATTAAAAATTCTCTAATTCAACTTTGCCACTTGCATATACATACATATATCACATTGCTTTTGTATACATATCTTAGCATTGCCATTAGTTGGCAAACAAAACCTTATTGCTGTATCTTGTCATAACTCTGTCATGTCCAGTAAGAGAAATAATACTATTAATGAAAATTCTAACATAGAAAAGGAAAGCTTTGTTTAACTGTTTTTAGTTAAACAGAAACTAGGGTTTACACAAAAACCAACTTTTGAAAAAAACCAGTTTTTGAAGTCCAGTATTTCAGTAAATTATAATTAGATATTGTTTTAATAATTTTTATAATTTTTTTAATTATTTTCAAGAAATCCGTCAATTTAGTTATAAGATTGAATTCCAGAAACGAAATAGAATATTCCAACAGTGTTTAATTGAATAATTTAATTATTTATTCAATTATCACTATATATTTTTTCATTTTTTGTTATCGTAGCATAGAAATATTTTATTTGAACATCACAAGATAAAATAAACCAGAGAATTTTTTAATTTTTAACTTACAGAAATGATAATAAAAATTTAAAATAACTAATGAAAATGAAGCGACATATGTATATTCATCTTATACGAGACAAATTATTAAAATATTATTTAACGTGTTAATAAATAATGAAAATTTTAAATTTTAAGTTATTACAGTTCAGCAAGTCATATTTTATCGAAGGAAACGAATAAAAGTAATGAGATATTATATTAATTATGTAAGTATTTATCTATTCAGATAAACTTTTGTGAGAAAAATTGATATTTTATTTTAAAATCTCAAGTTTCAAGAGGGTCTACATTTTCTTTTTTTTTTACTTAAATTATTTAAACAAAATAAAATACATATACTCAGATTATTGGAGCATAAATAATAATTAGTGATTAAGAACCTTCAATATCATTTTATTAATTTTCATTTTAAATTGTTAAAAAACAATTTAAATGAATTTGGTTTTGTTTTACTATAATTGTATTTTGGCAAAGCATCAATATTTTAGGATCCAATGACAGTTTTTATATAAGGAAGTACAATTAATTTATTTATAAAATCGTTATTTACATAATGTACAAGATTTATTATCGTTATCAGCAGGAAAAATTGTATAAATTTTATTTTATATTCAGTCATATGAATTGAATAATTTTGTATAAATTCTTCTATTAGATTTATATAAAATTTAAATGAATGATTCAATATAAAAATATTTTGTTCTTATAGAGGAGTTGCGAATGTTTTTCTTTTTTGTTTGATATAAATATAATACAAGTAGGTCTCGTTAGTGCGAGTTCGAATAATGCGATATTCGATTAGTGTGACTTATAAAACTGATACCGTTTTTCACTTAGTGCGAATGAATATTCGATTAATGCGAGTTGTAAGCATAGACCAGTTTTACTAACAAAGGTCCATTTATTCGATTAATGCGAGTTGTAAGCATAGACCAGTCTTACTAACAAAGCTGTCGATTAATGCGAGTTGTAAGCATAGACCAGTCTTACTAACAAAGCTCGGCGACTTATAAAAATGATACCGTTTTTCAGTTAGTGCGAGCAAATTTTCATTAATGTGAGTTGTAAGCATAGACCAGTCTTACTAACAAAGGTCCGTCCCCTTTAATGATGTCATAATGCGAGTTGTAAGCATAGACCAGTCTTACTAACAAAGGTCCGTCTTCTTTCATGATGTCAATTAACAAATTAATGTTAATTTTCGGTTAGTAAAACCGGACGAGGCACAGTCCAAGAATAGTCACTTGGCTTTGAAGGGGTGGAACACCAGAAAGCTGGGCTTTTTTGCCATTAGCTATCTAGCATTGTTATTATTCAGCTTTGGTATCGTAAAGATTTTTGATTGTTTAAAAATTGATAAAAATTGATTTTTATTTTGGTTTCGATTTGGTGGTTGGTTTGATGATGGTATGAGACGCAATTCCTGGTAAGATTATTTTAGATGATGACCAACGATGTAAAATATTAAAATAAATATTTCTTAAACAGTTTATAGATGATGAACAATGATGTAAGTTATTAATTTAAATGATGAACAATGATGTAAAAATATGGTGTAAAATCTGAAAATAAATATTTCTTAAACAGTTAGTGTTAAGTTAGTATTGTGGAAATAAATATTTCTTAAACAGTTAGTGTTAAGTTTATTGTGGTTATTCAATAAATATTTCTTAAACAGTTAGTGTTAAGTTTATTGTAGTTATTCATCAATATTTCTTAAACAGTTAGTGTTAAGTTAGTATTGTGGTTATTTCATCCTATATTTCTTAAACAGTTAGTGTTAAGTTTATTGTGGTTATTCATCGTGGATTTTCTCTTAAACAGTTAGTGTTAAGTTAGTATTGTGGTTATTCATCATGAAGTTAGCTAATGGCCAGAATATCATAAACAGTTAGTGTTAAGTTAGTATTGTGGTTATTCATCGTGAGATTAGCTAATAATTTAGATGATGAACAATGATGTAAAATATGAAAATAAATTTTTCTTTTAAACTGAAGTTAGTGGTTAAGTTTGTGGTTATTCATCGTGAGGTTAGCTAATGGTTAGTGTTAAGTTTATTGTGGTTATTCATCGTGAAACTTAGCTAATGGTTAGTGTTAAGTTTATTGTAGTTATTCATTGTGAAGTTAGCTAATGGCCGATGATGAACAGTGATGTAAAATATGAAAATAAATTTTTCTTAAACAGTTTGAACAATGATGTAAAATATGAAAATAAATATTTCTTAAACAGTTAGTTATGATGTAAAATATGAAAATAAATATTTCTTAAACAGTTAGTGTTAAGCTCTTTTGGTTTCGATTTGGCAGTTGGTTTGATGATGGTATGAGATAAAATTCCTGGTAAATTATTAATTTAGATGATGAACACCGATGTAAAATATGAAAATAAATATTTTTCTTACACTAAGATAGATGATGAACAATGATGTAAGTTATTAATTTAAATGATGAACAATGATGTAAAAATATGGTGTAAAATCTGAAAATAAATATTTCTTAAACAGTTAGTGTTAAGTTAGTATTGTGGAAATAAATATTTCTTAAACAGTTAGTGTTAAGTTTATTGTGGTTATTCTTCGAGAAGGTTGGCTAATGGCCGGAATCTCACAAAGCAAGAACCAATTACCATAGGCCTATTTTATATATAGTTAATACTTCGATTAGCGAGAATTCGAATAGTGCGAGAAATTTGTGGACCCATTATTTGCACTAATCGAGGCCTACCTGTACAATGATAATATTGTCGTAAACATTAGTATAAATTATTAGGGGTACCGGTAAGTAATGTCGCCTTCCTACATCAAAATCAAACGAATAAAATGTTAACAAGTTTTATAAAACAATAATGTAATTATCCTCATTATCAACAGTCTTTTGTCGTCTAGTATGCAAAATTTTATTGTCAAATCGGTTGGTTTTACGATTTATTCGTTGAAATTAATATAAAAAGAACGACATCACTTTCCGGTACCCCCAATATTTATTGTTTCGTAAATTATGATTGAATAGAGTAAATCAAGGCCGCCCTGATAAAACTGATAAAAATACAGCATTTTGATAGCAAGACAATTGAGAATGTTCTGTTCGTGCGCATATTACCAGTCGAGATATGAAGTGAATGATAATTGACTGAAATCTTCGATTTCAGGCAATTATTTACTTATTTTTGCATGACAAATAGATAATTGCTAGCAACAGGACCTTCAAAAGTTTTAAGTGTTATTTTTTTAACTGATTATTATTAAAATCATGCAAACAAACATTGGCACGTGTTCTCGATTACATATACCCTGTAGTCGTTTTGAATTCTTGTGGCATTACATTACGTCTTCGCATTTGTTTTTAAATTCATTAGAATTTTGGTAGCCTTAGGGAATATATGCCGTATGGGCAATCGTAGAATTATATTTTACACCATTTTACATTAAATTAGTTCATTGTTTATTTTTTGATTATTTCCATTCTAAAATAGAATAAAAGGATATATATATATATATAAATTAAGTTTTTCGTTTATCTGGCCTAAGGTCCATATCATAGGACCGGATAAGAGGAAGTCTATTATAATTATAAAATAATAAATTCTATTAACAAATTTCACGGATATATATATATAAATTAAGTTTTTCGTTTATCTGGCCTAAGGTCCATATCATAGGGGCCGGATAAGAGGGAGTCTATTATAATTATAAAATAATAAATTCTATTAACAAATTTGAGTTTCTCTCTTACTATATTGTATTCTAATCATGGTTTTGAGAGAAATATTTCAAATTTTTTATAATAAACATAATTTTTTAAGAAAGTACTGCTAACACTTAACTGTTTAGATCAGAAGTTCCTTTTTCCCCTGGGCCATATACATTTATTTGCTAAATTAGGGGCCGCAACAGGCTATATCAGCAGTCGGCAACCAGTTGGTGCCTCGTGAAAAAAATTTTTATGAGTGCATTGAGGAGGACCTAGCAAATTAGGAAAATTCTAATTTTTCTAGATTTAAAAAAAAAAATTAATATCAGAAATTTTATTTTTATTTTTTGCATGTGGGAGAAGAATTCCGCAGCTTTCATTAAATTCATGACTGTGCTTTCCGACTTTGATTCCGGAGTCGATTAAAATATTTGGTGACGTAATATGAATAATTAATATAAATTTGTTTGTAATGAAGTATATCTAATTAATTTTTGATGAATAAAAAATTTTCAATTATAATTAATCGGCAGTACTTATTTATAATAAAACTAGAATTTACGATGTCATAATTTTAGTTAAAAATTTACTTTTTTTTTTTAAGATCGCCAGATGCGATTCAACAGTTTCACCAAAAGTCATCTGCTTAGAATACCGACATGGTGAATTTTAAAATATTTCTTATATTATATTCGTTATTTAAACTTTAAATATATATCATAGTTTTATAAACATTTCTGAATATTTTTTACATCATCTTATGGAACAGGCTTGGGCAACCTTTCCTAGTTTGGGAGCTAAATTATCATTCTGTCTCCGATTCAAGGTCCGGACCAAATTATTAAATAAAATAAACTAATAGTAAATGAGTTTATACAAGTTCCTAAAATTAATTATAAAGATAAATATAAATTTTAACCTGATTACTATGTTTTTAAATCAAACATCAAATCAAAAATAGCAATAAATTCTCAATTGAGATCCGTTTCACATCGTATCGACTATAGTTAATCCTAACTGAAAAGTCTCGTCGATCATCGAATTCGGCCTTGAAAGTGCTTCTTTAGTTGAAAATACTATAGTAAAACACACCACGTTTTCTCCCATCATGAATCCGACTAACTTCCCTGAAATGGATTAGTGCTGGATCAAAAAAGGGCTGGAGGTTGCTCATATGTGTTATAGAATATAGAAATTGTATAGTAGAAATATAATAGATATAGTATAGAATATAGGTGGAAAGGGGCAATCAAAATTTAGCCACCAAGCTTACCATACAAAAGAAAAAAAAGACCTTCCACGCTTAACTATATAGCCGCTTTGGTTCAGAACTTGTCAGTTGTCTGATTTGCCGAACGGGGCACTTCAGTCAGATATACGTCAGAACTCAATGCCGAACGATTATTGTTCAGATTTCTTAAGAATTCTGAATTGCCGAATACGCCTAAAGTATATCCTTTGTGCTATATGGCAGCTTAATTACACTAACCTAATCTAGCTTAACATGGGCCGCTCACACCTTTGGCTGGATTATACTATGCAATATAAACCAGCTCAAGTCGTAGAACTTGTTTAATCTCATAAATGTGAACGGAACATGGATAGCAAAACTCGTTTGAAAACGTCACACACTAGTGCATACCGGTTTAGACTAAACGAGGAAGGTCTAGAGCAGGGCTGCCCAACCTTTTTATGATCGTGAGCTACTTTTTATAATGGAGCGTGATAGTGATCTACCGATATCCAGGGAATAAAAATTCAGAAATAACAGTCATCTATATAATTCAAAATTTATTAAGTAAAATAAACAATTCTTCACAACATGAAAATACGAAAATAACTATGAATACATGGATGCATAAACAAAAATTTTAATGCGGTATTTAGCATCGTAGATTTTGCAATTGATTCAAAATTTGGATTATATGACCAAAGAGATAATCTTAAAATTTTTACGAACATGTATTGTTGTGAATGTAAATTCAATTTTAGATCTATAATTTTTGCTCGTTGTATTTCGGAGTCTTTCGGATATTCATTTTTCATAATTGGAGAGCATTGTTCGAAAATTCTTTCGATATTTCCGTTTTTTGGAATAGCAACAATTGAATTACATATTAGACAAGAGCGTTTGGCGTTAACCATGGAAAAAAGAAATCATGTTCCCATTCATCTGGTAGTAATGATAAGTTTTAATTTTCTTTTCTAGCTCATAATTATGGCTAAAAAAGAAAAAAAAACTGTAAATAATTGCTCTTTCAGCATCTACAGTTGTTGGTGGTATAGATTCGAGAGCATTCATTAATTTTATTACATGTGTTGTTTTCACCAGTTGCCTCAAAGGTTTCTAACTACTTGGATATATTCTTTGCAAGTGATTGACCTTAATTTCATTTTGAGGGTCTTTAGAAATATATTCAGTTTGTTTTTGATTTGATGTGCCAATTTCTCACAAAGAGTCTACTCACTGCTGTCTTTTGTTCTCTGTGTCACCCTTTTCCTTGCAGTCAGAATGTGACGAATCAGATTGCAATGATTCAGAAGAAGAAAACTCAAAATGAGTTACCGCATGAATTTCAAATATTCCAAATTATTTAAACAATTTTCATTAACCCAATTACTCAAAATTTTTGGAACACTGCAATGTATATACAGCAAAACCTCTGTATGTTGGACACATTTGATTCCTTCAAAATATGTTCAACTTAGAGAAGTGTCCAACATAGAGAGATTCATAAAATCAAAATTTTTTCTATACATACTAAACACTAAATTTTCATGTCAATGCAAACCTTTATTCAATTCAAATTGGAAATCTTTATTATTTTAAATGAAACTCAAAAATGTCAAATACACATTGCAGTCTCAGTGCTTTCAACATAAGATCTATTTGAAAAGTCACAACATAAGAAGTATCTATTTGAAAAGAAGTCTGTAAGTAGAGTTTGCAGTGCTTTCAACATAACAACTATTTATTTGAAAAGAAGTCTGTAAGTAGCGTTTGCCTCTATTTAATTTACACTTTATCCACACATTTTCAATTTTATTTATTTTTAAATATTTAATTTACACTTCATCCACACATTTTCAATTTTATTTTTTAATACCAAATAGAGTTTCAACAATCTCTGGTTCATTATTAGAAAATACTGTTCAATTGCCTTTTTATATTTAATTTACACTTCATCCACATATTTTCAATTTTGTTTTTTCTTATACCAAATAGGATTTCAACAATCTCTGGTTCATTATTAGAAAATGCTTATCATTCAAATTTTTCTACATCTTCCAAAACTGTCTCATGATTATTCGGTTCCTCTTCCAACAAAGTCTCTATATGAATTAAGCTGGATATAATCTTTTCAGTTAAATCCCTGGATTTACAATTTCCATATTTATGATGGACAAGATTGTTGTCAAAATTTGTAAAATCTTCAGTTAAAATTTATGATGATAATTCTCAGGAAGAGCACTCAGTACTTCTCTTAGGTCAAAGTTATTGATCTCTTGCATGCCTTCCTCAGTGAAGTCTATAAGGAACCCAGCATTTTTAAAACATTTCTGAATAGTTAATTGTGAAATCTCTTGTCATGCAACATAAATCCATCTCACTGCATCCAGAATAGTAAATGATCAACAATTTGCTTCTTT